>OOFG01001311.1:0-13979 GCA_900323295.1 Molva molva | reverse complement strand
CAGCTTGGTTAGGGCTAAAAGCAGACTGAAGTCGCTGTCAGAAATGGACACGGATGATTTTGAAACTCAAGTGGTCAGGCATAGAATCCCATCTAATCCCATGAAACGGCCCCAATTAGGCCCGATAAGAGGCAGTGCATCGTATGGACAGCAGGTACAATCTGAGGGCAAAGTCCGTCCACATGCCATGGAAAGTGAGTAGCAATCCGAAATGTGAGGCGCTGTATTATCTTGCACTGACACGTTTTGCGTTCTGTTGATGGCAATTTGAACTGTGCTTGTACTTTCTAATGAAAACCATAACCATGAAACCCCCATGATGAATTCAGATTGAAATATTCAAATGTGTATTTATAAAGCAGCGATTTGTATTTGTGTTTACTGTCTCACCTGGCCTATACCAAGCCTTACATACAACAGGTCTTAATTAAATCCTTAAATGTGTCCTTTAAATTCTAGAAGGCATATCTGGGGCAACAAGCCAAAGTGTATAACATTTCAATCACAGAACATGTTGGACTAGATGGTGAGGCTACCTCTCTTGACACTTCTTTATAGGAAATGGCCCAAATAATAATTTGTCAATAGGACTACATTTGTATTGAAGGTTCATTACTACAGAATTATAAAGAGTAAAATTGCTGTTTGTGATTTGATATGACAAAGCCATGGCATTAACTCCTACTCATCATATTTATATGCAAGAAGAGAAGGGAACCCAATAATAATTGATTCAAAGTGATTAATTTCTGTAGAAAATATCCATACTAAAATGACTAATTACACAAGGGAGGCAATTAATAAAGAAAGCTGTTCTTAAGGTAATGGCGGTATTGAGGCCTGCCTGTCCAGGTTAAAGTTCCTATACCTAACCTTGGTAAATATGCACCATCTGACATTCTAAAATATATCTTTATAAGAAAATAAAGAGATCTCTTGCATGCTGTTGAATTTTGCAAGGTTATGGTAACTTATGGAAACCAAAGCCGTGGATGCTGGATATTGTTCATTAACACGTCATGTGCGATCAGCCTTCAACGTTAAATAAGTTGCTTTCAGTCTTCATTTGATGACATTTTAAGTTGTCGTTTTTTCCCCCTCATACATGAAATGGTCAGGATTTTGCACAAGTAACTGTCTTCTGTCACTATAGCAAATGTACAGCAAGAAACCAACCACTAGTGATGACACACGGCCTACTGCACCTGCTGTTCAGGCGTCTTCATTTACCACACTATTTTACAGCACATCTTTTATTTTTCTTAAGGTGGAGGAAGTCAACAAACGGTTGCAGCTGGTCGTGCTGGGAACACGAGTAAAGACCAGAGTCTTTACTCGAGTCTAATGAAAATGGAACAGTCGAAGGTAAAAATACAATCTATATCTTCACAAATGCATGTTTTGAGTGTGATGTTATTGTGGCGATTTGTGTTGTATCAGGAATGTTCACGCGAGGTCACCACAGCAACAGAGGTTTTGGTGAAGCATTGCAACTCATGTCGTGTGTCTGTGTCTGTGTGTGTGTGTGTGTGTGTGTGTCTGTGTATGACTGCATTTGTATAGGGGGCTATAGTTTGTGTACTGAAAGAGGTGCCATGGTGATCTAAACTCTTTGGCTGTCCTCAGCATGACTAGAGGTCCTTGGGATCGCTGACCTTTTTTTACTGTAAGAATAGCATAGTTTCGGTGCGGGCAGAACAGCGACCGTCAAGGAGAGGTCGTCATACCCTGAAGAATTTCCTCTGTTTGTGCTTTGGGTTTGCATGGGTTTGTGTTCCGGAACCAAGCTACATGGTTCACACCAGCCTCTTTTGTCTGAGGCGTATTATGTCGTACATATTCTTAACGGTTTGCCTTTTTTTTGAGCCTGTGCCAGGGCATGACCTCCACATCAGATAAGCTAAAATTACCCTTTGAGGGGACGTGAAAAGAAAAAAAGGCAAAGGGGCTTCTGAATTTTAGCTGTTTTCAATGGAAACTAGGGCACACATTCCGTGGCCTTGTGTAAGCAGACAATCTGCTTACACTATAAGACACAATCTGCTTACACAAAAATAAACGGCCGGCTAGCTTTTCCTTTTAATCCTTTTAACACGTATACATTATTAATGACAATAACTATTTATATAATGCCTGTCAATACGAGTAACAAAGTGCTTCACATAAAACAATAAATGACAATAAAAATGGAGTGAAATGAATAATAAATAGGCATAGAAAGAATAAAAATAAATGGATTAAAATAATTGTGCACACGGTTATTGAGTGTGTTTAACAATGGGAAAAGGGAACAGGAAGCTGGTCGAAGCCACAGCAGCCTGTTTAAGCAATCTTTATTTAAAACTAAATTATTCCAGATTTTGTTTTTTTAAATATATGTGTATATATACAAACTCGAGCCTTACTCCTATGGTCCAATTCAATCTCTGGTATACTGAATACATGAGCAGGTTAATTTCAGCCACATGCATTGGGGCTGTTTGGTATTTACGTTGCTTTCAGAAGGCCTGAACATCTGCCTTCGTTTGGGGACCAGGCTCCAGTCTCCGGTCTGGGACAGGAAACGAACCTTGTGTCCACTGCTCTAGCTGCCATTCATGTGCCACTGCTAATGATGTCCTCCGGTATTGGGGTCAAACAGATGATATGATGCCCCACACTCTCGCCGGAATACAGGCGTACAGTTCCGCTTCACGGGCTCATGTTTTTCTCTGCCACGGCCTTGGAGTTTCATTTCCCCTGTTGTCTGACCACGATAAAGTCTGGCATCTGGAAGTGCAAGCCTCCCTGCAAAACGATTGGCTGTCTATTTGAGCCAAATTTGGCTAAACAAAAAAACACACATTGAAGCTTACTTTTGTGTCAAACTATTATTTATAGATGTAAGGTCCTATGTCAATGAATTCACAGAATGCTTTTAATGTGTTATTGCACTTTTTCCTGTGTTGCAGGCTACTAGGACTCTGGTCATGACGAGCATGTCCACTGAGTAAGTGCCAGAAGGATTTCACATAGAAAACCTTCAGATTGTTTTCAGAGAAACCATGGGTTTCTTCTCCTTAATCTCCAATTCTCCCACAGTGGAAATATGAGGAGTGTGAATCTCTTAGCCAAATGTAATTATGAGTTATGCGATACTTCCGTACTATACTTTATTCAGATATACGTATTTATCCATATTATTTTCCTTCTGCTTTTGTTACAGCAAGCAGCAGACTGTGACCCAGGTGGTGGAGCTGCTGGGTGGGTTCTCCATCGTGGACTGCGTGTGCGAGACCACCACCCATGTGGTGTCTCGGGGACACCGCCGCACCCTCAACATCCTCTTGGGCATCGCTCGTGGGTGCTGGATCCTCTCCTTCGAATGGGTACACGGTTCAATATTCACTACGGATCTATTTTAATTTCTCCTTCTCGTTCTATATTCGTTTCTCGTTGATCACTTGCCAAGAGCAGGTCATTGCTCGGCATCTGGCTCAGGGGATGCCTACTGGTAGACAGAAGACTCGCATCTAGTTGGGTGCTGGGACCCACAACCGCTACTAAACAATCCGGCCCCATTACTATTTAGTCAGCAGACACATTTATCCAAGGTGAATGTATTTTTTAAAATTTTGTCATTGAGGAGCAGGTAGGGCTTTAGAAGGCTGTGGACATTGGGGTTCGAACCCGGAACCCTTTGACTGGAACTCATATTTATATTTACATTGCGACCTTGAGTGTGATGATGATGTATTGACTTTTGAATATATTTGCCGACTTAGATGCTGCGGAGTTTGGAGCAGAGACTGTGGCTTCCAGAAGAACCGTATGAACTGTCTGAACATTTTCCGGCAGCACCGGTAAGTAACGCTACCCGACGGGATCCATTATCCGTTCTGTGTCCGCAAATACAATTATGACAGCAGTTGAATTGAAGCCATATATATTTAATAATGTTAAATATTTCATTATTCTTAATCAGTGCAGCATTAAAGCATGGTCGTTTGTGCGTCACTATTCCGCTTGATAAATCAAAGAATGATCTATTCTACGATGAAATTACGGAATGCAACATTTATGGAATACAATTGGATTTTGTTAAATAATAGCACAGAATAAAAAACTTGATACACCATAGTAAAAAAAAATCAAATCGTTTTTTTTTTTTTTTTTTAAACCTCCTCAGCCTTTTTGCTCAATAAACGGTCTAACTCACGGTTGCTGTCCAGCCCAGGCTTGACGGTCAAACCAAGCGAAGGCCCCGAACAGCCCGGCCAGAAGGAAGTGTGTCGCAGCACCGCTCATTTTTATTGCCAGTCATTCGTTCTGCTTGTTTTTCCCAAAGCATCCTGTGTGAAAAGTGGATGTTGGCTCTTCCTGTGCTCGTCATTCACGAGTTACGGTGGCGTCTCCTGTGTCTCTTTAGCGGAGACACGGGGTCTCCGAACAGACACGTGTCATCACATTTCCTCACTGGATGCCTTCACCTCTCAGGGACGCGAGGGCTACCTGTGGGCTGGCTGTGTTTATCACCGGTAGACCGATTATGGCCATGACGGCGGTTATTATATACAACGCTATAACGGTGTTTTCGTTTCATGGTGTTAGGCCTTGGCTCACTCCCTTTTTTGCTACTGTTTGCTTTACTCGCGATTTAACATCAGCTATTTAAGCCTGCTTTAAACACAGTGGTTCCTAGCTTATTGCAGATTTTGTCGTCCAAGATCATAGCAGTCATTCGGTCAATTGCAGCAATAATAACCCATTCCACTCATTCCCTTGAGGATTTTGTTTCATCCAGTTTTCACAAACCCCCCTCAGAAACATTCTCTTGTTTTCCCAAAGCCACACAATTCGACTGGAATCGATTTCTACTAGGTAAAGATAATTGTCGCCCTTGGATGCAGAAGTATATGATGATGGTCCAGGTTGGGGTAATGTGCCCACAGGGTTGTTTTTCAGTAGGCTGTTGTTTATTTTTAAAGCATGAAAGTGCACAATGCAAGAAGCAGCAGTGCTCGCCCCTTCAGTATAAACACCCTGTTGAGGCTATTGAACATGAGTCATCCAGTCTCTTCAGGTTTCGACGCGCAGTGTCAGTGCATACATATTTTCGCCACAAAACAATCCAAACAGTAAGTGTCATTACTAAAATGTGGCAAAACCTATGTAAAGTATTAACATTTTTTCCTTAAAAAACATGCATGAAACACAATTCACCATCATGGTAATGTTCATGATAAAGTTAAATATTAGCCTTTTACATCTTGACATAAATTAAATAAAATATTCACAAAATCTCTTTGAGAAAGAAAATTTGTTATCAAAGTAGAAAACACATTTGTGTGCTATTTTAACTATACACCCTCATCTACAGTGACTTATAACAATCTCCACTTAGGCCCACTTAGGCCATGGTTATAGCCCAAGTACAGTACATACACTATACGATTATAGTGTAAAAGCGTTAACGAAGTTATCACTCATAGTAAATTTACAAAAAGTACATTTACAACTCTTCGACTCTTAAAACCTCTGGCGGAATTAAAATGTCTATCCTATTTTATCACATCAGGGAAGTGTTTTTTTTATGTGGAGATCAGAGAAATATTATCCCCAAAATCTTGGGTTACTGTTAAGTTTTTTAAGAATAGTTTGCGGTTGACTCCTCCACCCCTCGCTGTTTAGAAGACACGTCTAGGATCGACAGGGATTCAAAAGTCAGTTGGTCGGATCATCATGGTGGTTGTCTTCAGTGAGTAGCCCGAGCCCTTCCAGTAGTACCATTTGATCCCATTGAAGCGGTTTGAGTTCTGGCCTTGTTGATAATACATCCCATTCAAATTAGATGGCCCGCATGCGTCAAACCACCACCCTAGAAGAGAGGAAAAAGAAGAATTGTGTAATTCTGAAAATGTACAGTATTTTTAAATACTTATTTACATATTTTCCAAGAGCGACCTGTGTATTATATACTCTACAGTATAGTATACTGTATATATATTAATACATATATTTATATACTATACTGTACACATGAATACAAATATAAAGTTAATGTTTGTGGGTGTGTGTACTGTATATATTCTCAACGGCATTCCTGTGTTAAGAGAACAACTCAGGAGAATTAAGAGCGCAGTAAAAAAAGACAGAATTCTGGCAGCGCTGGTCCGTTGAGGTGTGTGAACACAGCCCTCTTGAGCTCTGTTCCCAGGCTATTCCTGTCAACTATCATGGATCCTTAAATCCCCACTGTATTTATCACTGATGAGATTTTGAGCCAATTGTGCTCTAGTCACTTCAACTTTTGGGGGGATTTTGTCTGTGGATGTGTCAAGAGTTCTAGCAGGGAAGTGTTTCGAATTGTAATGTATTTATTCTTACTCACATTTCTTAACACTTTTTGTATTTTTAATGAGCACAGATATGTTGATGCATGTGATGCACTTGGCTGAAGGGCTCTTCTTTTACCTCCCGTTGTGAGTTGCGAGCATTTGCAAACACATTTGTCGTTATCCACATCCTTTGAACTGAAGTCACTTCCTGGCGTTCCGAGACTGCTTATTTTTCCCGCCGTTCCACTGTACCCTTTGAGGTGTATCCTTTAGGATGAAAAGTGAAAATGGAATCGGGACGAGAATGGCATCCATGTCCTTAATTGCCTTTTTGTTAATGTTCTTTTTTGGCCTTTTTGTAAAAATCTGCTCTATCTAAACATGTGTGCCTGGTACATACCTGTAATTCTTGGCTTCACCTTCGAGGTAAAACTGCTCATATTGCGAGTATCCAGAGTTCCCTTCCCAATCACTGAGCTGGATTCTTAATATGTACGACTGCTGATATGTCAGCTTGGAGACAAACTCATTTCCTAACCAGTACTCCGCCAAAGGCTCTCCAAATCCCTAGAAAGGCACAAGATGCATTTGATTCAATATGCATATTACAATGGGGAATTGTAGATCTCACTCAGCTAATTTGTAAATCATACGCATAAATACACCAGATAAATCACATGTTAAATTTGTCTTTCGTGTTTTGTTTCTATTTGATTTGATCCCTCTCAGTATTTGTACAGAACATGTCACAGATGTTTATTTTGGCGGTAGGCTTTTATTGGATGTACAGTGTCTAAAGAGAGTTTAATTACATCTAGTCTCGGCCTCTTGCATTGGGCAGAACCGTAACCACGACTACCTTTTGTCTTTCCCTAGCAAAGGAATTTTTTCCTTGATTACTTTTTACCATTTTGTACTCTTTCCACGTCCGATGAAAGTCAACGCGGCCATCGAACCTCTTCTGTAGTGTCGTCCAGCCCCCTCCCTCGGTCTCCATGTCACAGAAAGCCTTCAGCATCAACACAAAAACAGGAGGAGTGGATATGGGGGTTGGTGGGTGGGGTGGGAGGTCTATTAAGACAGCTGATGGTCATTAGGATAATGCTGTTTCTACTTCATGTTGTCTCAAATAAACGCAGTTCCATCCGAAGAGGACACCACATGGGTTGACACCCAACAACAGCTTGACACCCTGAACACTTTTCAGGGAGCACTTTTCAAGGAGATAATTCTTTGAACTCAAACACACCAGCCCTCTTGGGATATACATACTTGAGATTGATTTTAAATGTACTCCTAACCTATAAGTGCATGGCTTGCCCTTATCACCAGATTGATGTTCAGTAACTCTAATTGTTCTTTTACTTGTCTGAACTGTTGTCGATTGAGCATGGCTCTTGGGGAAAATATTTTACATTATCCTACAACGCATCACAAGCCAATAAGCACACTTACCTTCACCTCCTGTGTTGTGTTGGGAAGCGTGAGTGCATGGACACCGCTCTCTGTGCTGCCGGACTTGAACACCGCCGCACAGTCCCTGAATGTGGACGGTGTATCCTGCATCATTCTGGGTTTGCTCTCTGCAATAATAACAAACACATCATACACTCAATGAATGAAAATACAACATTGCTGCATAATGCCTTTCCCTTCCTTAATAACAACGGTGGGGCTCGCATTAAACAAGTCGCCACTTATAGTTAGAAAACATTTCCCGCCATTGCATGTGTGAAAGCAGGAAGTAAGCGCAGCGTGTGCGTTCAGGGCTTCCATCGGCTCAGGCCTGAAAACAAGGTTGGCGAAAACATGTTTTTGCGCGTCCCACACTGGCGAGCGTCGTACCCACCTCCGACGGGGCCCGAGGAGAAGCTGGAAACGAGGTTGTTCACGGTGTCCAACAGCTCCTGTTGCTGGCGCTGCAGGGCAGTGTTGTTGGAGGAGACGTGCTGCAGCTGGTGCTGCAGCTCCCCAATGATGGCCGTCTGGCCCTGGATGACGGTCTGGAGCTGCTCCTTCTCCCGCTGCACCGTCTTCAGCTCCAGCTGCCTCTGCTGCTCCATCTCACCCACTCGCTTCTCCAGGAAGCTGAGGAGGAAGTGACTGGTCATTTGTGGCTCAGAAAGGGCAGCAAGATAGTGCAGGGTGTTCTTCAACTTCCAGCAGAAAGGTACCGGGAGCGGCCCGAATGTCGGATGTGTACCTGTAGGCCTTCTTGGGCATGATGCCCTAAACCCTTACCTGCTGCTTAATGACATGGATCTGAATTCAGTCAGTTGCTTTGGATAAAAGCATTTGTAAAATGATGGGATTCCATTGTATATCTTCTAAGAAACCTTACATGTCCTCATATATTCTATGGTTTAAAATCAAATTTGATGAACATGTTGACCTCACCTGTTTTTGTCATTCAGCTTGCTGATTTCATTGGTTTGGACAATGAGTTCTTTCTCCAGCTTGTTGGTTGAAATTGAGTTCTCAAGAAGCTTTCGTTCGAGTCGAGTGCTATGATTTATCACCTAAAGATGAAAAACAATTGCCAATGTCAAAACTATTCTCACACATATAAATTCGATTTAGGGTTATCTGTCGTAGGGTTGTTTTGGTCATAAAATGTGGCAAGTGGTATACAGAGTATTGCATTTTCCCACAAGAATACAGCTTGCTCTTAAGTTCAACCCACCCTTATCTTTTTTAGAAAGGAAAATATTCAATCTGACATTTGCCTATTTTTGTATAAGTAACATGTAACCAAGAATACTCATAATCCCTTAAAACGCAATTGAGTTTTGAGCAGTTATGTGGCTTTTATTTATCCATACATTTTTGTAGTGCTCTTTTTGGATATCGGCCAATAATTACGAGTGCTTGGAATTTGCCAAAGACAGTTCTCATTGAGTTCCAAGTTATTCCCTCCATGCCCTTGGAATCCTCTTGACCTCTCTTGCCTCTGTGTCTGCCATCATCAGACAGTCCTTGTCATAAAACCAATTTGCGACAAACATACTTTGAGTTGTTATTGCATCGGAAGAGTGTCTTGGATTTAGTAGCAGGGATCGATGTGAACTGTATTTCCCACTGATGCACTTAGGGCCAGTATGCCCATGTTCTACTGAGCCAGCATTGAATGACTGTTTTGTGTTCATAATATTTAGTTGAATTGTGTGAAATCCCAAGCTTTACATGTAAATATTAAGCTACAAGGTCTCGCTGATTCAAAGGTTAACCAGCAGTCCCTCAAATATAACATTTGTGGTTCGTAGTACATATCAGCCCCTGCCACACACCATCACTTTCCTGCCTCTGTTACGCGCCATCATTGAGTATTTGCCCTGTCACAGGAAAAAGAATACCGGTTAAATATGAACTGACACACCTCATTTTCATGAGGTGGGGGTGAGTTTACATTTGGTGGTGTATTGTGAAGGGTATATTGTTGTTTTTTTCGACCAATGAATGTATTGAACTGAGCCGGGTCAAAGATGCCTCTGCTGTCCCATTGTGGAGGAACTGAACTCAGCAAAAAGCAGGCTGTTTACGTGAATTAGGTCTACGTGTGGCTGCGATGGGAGCTGTTGATGTCTTTGAACAGACGGATGTGTGATTGTGACAAACTGATTGACCCGTTCTGTGGGAATACAATTGTGGTAATAACAGGAAATGCTGTTTGGTTGGCTCACATAAGGTCATTGGCAATTGGCCAAAACCATATACTGCACAGTAGGATAATGTAGCCTACCCATGTATTCTCTCAATTCATCCTTTACCCAGGCACTTTTACTTGACTTAACAAGTATAAGTGCACAACCTAGGAATGGCAATGAAAGCACTTGGACTTAGTGGCCAAGTGCTTTCATTGCCATTCCTAGATTGTGCTTGTACTTGGATCGTTTTTAACAGATCTTTTTTTGCCCATGTTCCAAGTGATTGAGTTTTATATTTTGTTCATTTGTTTTGTGAAAGAATATCTCTGCACACACAGATAGCTAATCCTGTGATAGGCCTCAACCTTTTCACGCCTCTTTTTGGCATGTTGTTCTTGGTTATCGTGTGGTGACAGCCGCACCTGTGCCTCCACGTTGGACAGCTTCCGTGTTTGTTCAGCGGTTTGACTGAGCAGGTTGGTTCCAATTTCAATCATTGTGGCCGTGTGGTTCTGGACGGCGGTCTGCTGGATCTGGAACATCTCCTGCTTCATGCTGGCTTGAATGTAGTTCTCTAGCTGCAGAAAATGGACAGAAATTAACGTGTGGGTACAGGGGGTGACAAACCTTTCCATTAGAGTGCAACATTCTCTGTGCATAAATGAATGCCTTACATTGTTAAGGTATTTAGTCTAACACCTTGTTTCCACAGTTTTGTCGTGGTGCTTGTTTTCCCACTGAGTTTATTCTGGGAGAACTTCCCAGCTGAAGGGCAACATAACTCATTCACTCTCTCTCCATTCTTAGATTTCCCCCGCTGCCTTAATAGCCATCGATTTGGCAATCTTCCATAAATTCTGTCATTACGAGGGTTTACCTTGAGGTACCTTGACTGGACTGCATTCACACTATTGTGCCAGTAATTTCACAGTGGGCCTTGTTTTCCTAATCCTTCAATTCAAGGTTAGGAAATGGAAGGGGTTTGGTTTCGCATATTATTGTTTTCTATTAACCTTATCTTCCATCTTTTTTTGACTTTTTGTTGTCCAAGGTCTAATGACTAACTACTTAAAAGTACAGTTGATCATCTCATGAATCAAGCCAGTAAATGTATATGTTTTCAATATTTGTTTAATTCTGTCATTGAGGAAACAAGTTGCTACACATGTGTATGAAAATGACAGATGGTTAACACTCCATTGTATCGAGTTGACGTACCAATAGGTGTACGGCAGCAATAATGCCAGTAAAAGTCTATTGTGTGAACCATTACCTAGCAGTATTTCATGTTTTAGTGCAAGACCAATCATAAAGTTATTTCCTGCGTGGTGGTGTTCCTGAGTGGCAATCAGGTCCCCTGGCCAGTAAACAGGATGGAGGTGATGAGTGAGGAGTTACATCCTTTATAAAAGGTCGACTGGGAAACCCACGTCACCTGGGCATTTCAAGCATCCGCGGCATGTTTGCATGATCGCTTCGGCTGTTTACTCGTCTGTCACCGAAGCGACTTAAAATAGTCTCCGTTGTACTTCCGAAAGGCAGGGAGCGTCACCAACGGCGCAATTAGCACTGATTTTTGTTTGTCTTCCACCTCCGGCGACCAACAGTGTGTTGGTGTTTGTGTGTGTGTGTGTTTTTGGATAGACGTAGAAGTGCGTGGAAGTGGAGTGTCACTGGAGGGGTCGGCAGGACATTCCATTGACGGGACAGTGATCTAATCAGCTGTTTACTCTGGGAACCACGCTTGTTTGTGTTCCTCATTCACGCGACAAGCATGTTGACGGCAACGTCCAACTTAAAGGCACAGCAAAGCATTCTCGGTTGTATCAAGCAAATGCTTTGATTTGAAGTCCATCAGATGGGGTCAAATGAAGATTGCACTTGATCAGAACTGCATATTTTATATTTCGTGAGATGATTATAGGAGTAGGTCAGAATGATGAGCAGGGTTTCTGGTTAGATTCTAGATTAGGCTGCAGCAGCTATTGGATCCAGAAAGACCTACTAACGGGTTTTCATCTACAAACCGGTGGTTGTCTTGCATGCTTGATGCCGTGGCTGTAGTTTGAATGTGGTGGGAGAATGTGAAGCATTAACTCTGAGTGCTTTGAATGGCCAGAAAGGCACTATATACATTTACCATCAATGTATGACACCTTCCTTAAGGGACAGCCATCCAGCAAGTTTACAGCTGCTTGAAATCACACGTAGACCCGCCAGTGGTGCACATCTAACCAAATGACCAACTACATTATTATGGGATGGATGGCACAAACCTTGGGGCACCTCCATCCTTCTCTATGACATTAAAAGCTTTAGTAATTTGACGTAATGGGTCAATTTTAAGAACTGTTATTAATGATATTAACCCATGGGTGTTACCGGTAATTGTGTTCAATTATTCATGATTTGGCTAATTAGTCACTGAGTCCTGGTTAATGACAGCGTTGTAGTGGTCAGGATGTAAGCTCCTATACATATGAATGAGAAAGAGATGGACTCTGACCCGTTCCAGTGCTATGGAGTTTGTTATAAGTTACCAAGGTAGGTAAGGTAGTGACCATGCTGAAAGAGGGGCCATATGTAGCGCTTGTCTTGTCGGGTAACGGGTTGTCTTTTTATTAAGTTAATTTAAATTAACGATCACATTCCAGACGAGGGGTAGAGGTCTTTTGTTATTTTGCAAGTACACACACATGCTAAAACTCACACACACACACAATCAAGTTATGGCCGAGCAACGATGAAAAGGAGGCACCCGTCCCATTGAAGACACCTGTGTTGAGCGTTTCTCGTCCCTTGTGCGCTTCTTGTTGCACTGCGGGTCTTTTCAGACACTGCGGTTTCTTTTGAAGCGCATAATACAAAACATACAAAACATCCCCTTTGGAGGTGTTCAAAATGTGACAATATGTAATCACTGATGGCACCAGGGGATGCAAAACGTCATAATGGTATTGTTGGCTGAGTGAGTAATTTGAGCCTGGTCGAGTTGCCTATATTCATTGATTTCCAAAGTAATAACATCACACAGTAAATGTGTCTTTATTTGATAATGAGCGTCATACTTTGTAATTTGTTTCAAGTTTGTAGAAGTGCATGAGCCGCATTCAATTAGTTTGGTTGGTGATAAAAGTTTGCTCATTCCGGCGTGTTTATTTTTAATTGGATAAACAAGATGTCTAATTAGAAATAATCAAATTATAATCCAATGTATCCGGAGATGGCCAAAAAAGCATTTATGGATGTTGATTAACTCGGGAAAACTATTTCTGACGACTCCACTTAGACCCAAGAACCCAAAACGAATCTGGGCACTCTAATGAACTCTCATTAACAGACATGAAGGGAGCTTGAGGAGATGAAGAACACCTTAATGAATTCACACCATGCCAATGTCGCCATGACATCACATATTTGCAGGGAGATAAGGTGAGGTGGAGACCTCCCTACCTTGAGGAGCCACTGTGTGTTGTTCTCCATGATGTTCTCCAGCTGCTCCAGCCTTTGGAAGGACTCGTCGTAGTCTGCTGGGTCGTCCTTCTGGGCCAGGTTCTTGTAGCTACTGGAGGACTGGCAGTTGTCTTCCTGCGGCAGCAGAAAGGTGTAGCTGCAGGCTCCGTTCTGGATCTGGTACTGCCTCTTACCCACTTCGGCTGCCAGAGTCCACTCAAATACGGTCCAGAGAAGCAGGTAGCAAGTCCAAGCCATAAAGGCGGATTTTGGCATTTTTATGTGAAATATTACTTACTTTGAAATCAATAACACAGAAAAAAAGTTGTTCCCGATGGTTGTGTTTTACAGAGGAGATCTTGGGATTACTTTCTCAAAGTACACAAAGTTGTCTCGTGGCGCTTGGTTATTTATTAGATGGCTTTGGGGGTGGAGTCTAGTGTGAGAGTCAAGGTATCGTGTCATTCCATCAGGTTAGTGGTCCCACACTGCATCTGCTCTTCTCTCATCCAATCCCTTTGGATTTGTCCCCTCTGGTTAGCTGGCTGTATGAGCTCTGTTCTAG
>OOFG01001310.1:0-14127 GCA_900323295.1 Molva molva | reverse complement strand
TAATTAACTTTATTTTGCTTAAATGCCACTCACCTCAGCTGGCAATTTGTTGTGTTCAGTAGGACATATACTTGGCACTGGAGCCAATTATAGTACTGCAATCAATAAACTGCAATTGCTGTCACCTCCTGAACACAACATGGATTTAGTCAAACCCTAAAGGCCCATGGCTTCTCCACAACCGAATGAGTAAAGGATAACGGTAATTAATTCATGTTGCCAACATGGCTCATCCAAAAACAAAAAAAATAGATAAAAACGTACAGAAGCCAATCTACTAAACAAAAATAAATTGAACTATAAAACTTTCCAAATGCAAATCTGGTTAAAGTGCATTCCCCAGGTAAATGCAGGGCAGCATAAGGTAAAACAAACCCATGCTTGCACAGAAACATTTGCCGTCACGACAAAGTTGTTAGCTTCCCTTTAACAAAGCCCAAGTCCAGGCGATTCCATGAAGTCACAAGCACTGCAAACTCAACTCTTCTGTCCGTTACCCTTCCTCACCCCACAACCGTCACTAGGGATGCACCGGTACCAGTACTCTGATATTGTGCTCATGTACTCGTAAAACTTCTCAGATACAACCAACCGATACCACTTTACGCAACGTTGAAGAGCCAGTGAACCCAAAACGTTTCTTCTTTGTTTTAAACATGGTAATTTGTCCTATATGATCGTCAACATGGTAATCTATGCCATTTTATCACTGTTACTGAAATAAGTCCCCAATTTAGAGAAAAAAGGGGCACCGGCAGCGCGGTTTGTGTGGACGTGTGGAGCTCTGCCTGGGCAGCAGTTGACTGCGGCGTCTGAAAGAAAGTTGAGCTTTTCGGAAACGTATTGTATACTGCTACAGTGTGTGTGGATGGTGAAGATCGGTCTGAGAAGCGATTTATTTCCATGTCCGAGGGTTGGGCTTCCCGGACACATAGTACATCGCTACGGTGTGTGACGCATTTCATATACAACATCGCTCATTAGAACGCTATTACGACGGTCCTAAAAAAGTATCACAAAGTTGCTGTGGGCCATAACAAGCCCCTCTTTCCTAGAAAATCTGTGTTGAATTCCCGCTGAAACAGTGGGTTCACTGACTCTTTAAACTAATATTATTAAGTACTCGGTATCGGCGAGTAACCAAAAGTAAGTACTTGGTCTGAGAAAAAGTGGAATCGGTGCATCCCTAACCGTCACACAACAAAAAACACCCCTTAGTGAAAACAGGGTGGTGGAATGGGTGTAACAGGTGAAGAGGGAGTGGGTTCCTGTGAGGGAACAGGACAGTTCCAGCCTTACCGGGGCTCACGGGCAGTCAGCCCAAGATAACCATCATAGATCAGTGCAGGCAGCTTGTGGCTGACCATTATCCAGTACTGATTGGTAAAGGGATTGGAGCGCAGATTGAGATGGGGCCTTCTGAATGCATGTTCTAAGGGGTTGATCTTGAAGCTCATGTTTACAGAGGTCTCTGCAGGAGACAAGACACATACATCACAAGACAAGGAGACAATGAGATGACGATGAGGATGTGCTCATTTCTTTTACCTTTCAAGCCATCAAATACATCGTCATATAACCATCGGCCCATCATTACCACTAGTTTACCAAGGAGGTCCAAATCATCGCCAACAGGAAGGCTGTTACCCTTTACTGTAGGGCATTCCAGCAGACAGTGACAACTACCAGATTCATTTGTCATAACCATCTGAATCAGGTCTCCAAAGAACAAAAGTGTCCTTCAGGCATTTTGGAAACCCAACCACAAAAAGAATACACAATGAAGAAAACCAACGTAAAGAGTAAAGAATGTAGAACCCACCCTGAACATGTACAATGGGTTATACATCCTTAAGCTCCCAAAGCGACAACTTGGAAGCGACACGTGACATTTAGCACTGGCAGTGAGATTATTTTTGGGCGAGGTATAAGCGAAGAGGCAAAGCACATTAGAAGTAAAACAGCAGAAGGTATACGGCATGGGGAGGTACAGGTTTGGTGGTACGACTCAAGTCGGCGGTGACGAGTTTACCTGGGCTCTCGTCCAATCAACCTGAGGTACAGATCATAGAGGAAGGCCGGAGCCTTGTGGCTCACGGCAATCCAATACTGATTGATTAGGTGATTTGTTGTGAGATTAACATTGGGCCGTCGGAAAGCCTGCTCAAGGGGGTTCCTCTTGAACGTGGATATTACATGGTGCTCTGAGGGACAAAAGGTGTTCAATGACATGACAACGGTTACTAAGGCCACACCAAGAGTAAAACACGACCATTTATTGAGTCAAAGAGATTAGCGTTATGTTTCACTATAAACAATTGGACGAAAGATAAAACATCTAAGTGGACAGATTGGTTGAGTTCAGATCTGTTCCATATTGCAAAACAGTAGGGGGTCCGCTGTTTGTATACGTTAAACATTTGTCTAGTTGATTTATTTAGCTCATGACAATTCATTTAGGGCAGGGAAGGTTCGGCATAGATTCCATCATGTTAAAGGATTATTTTCATTCTCCACTCAGAATTCCAGGCATGTTATTTTAATCAAAATATACGCTTCTGTCTGGTTTATCAAGTCAAGCAGCTTTTGGTTATTTATTTTACTTTATTAAGAACCGGCACATGCAAACAATGGCTGTTGCTACCATTTTATGAAGACCTGGTTCACCTTAGTAACGAGTCAACAAAGAGACCGACTGATTTCCTCGACTAAAGGTGCGTTCACACCAAAAGCGAAGCAACTTTTTCGCGCGGCGCGATTACATAGACAGTCAATGCAAAGACGCATGATTCTATTTCCACGAACGACGCAAATTCGCCTCATGGGTTCTCCGACGTCTCCAGGACTTCCAAAACAAGTACAGAGTTGGTGTAATGTTATCTCGGCCATGGCTGGCGGAAAGAACCGTTGGCGTTCTCGCGAGGAAGCCACTCGTTCTTTGTGCCAGTAACCACTTGCGGTTTGTGCGGTCAAACTCGTGCGAGTAACGCAAGTTGTAAAAGTCGCGTCGCTTTTGGTGTGAACACGGCTTAATACGCACTCACTCAACAGATAGGAAACACATGATAAAGAACGAACTCTCGACCGTTTCAAATTTAAAAAATGTCCTGAATGGAATTATGAGATTTACTACTTCCATCAATTCCAAAAAACCCAACAAAATATTACCATTTCAAGCAACTCAAAAAATAGCTTACCAACTTCCCCCCAGCGGAAGGGGTTGATTCCACCAGTGGTGCAGTTGTACACCATGATGTTCTTGGGCCTGGTCACAGAAAGAGTAATAATAAGAAACCATGCAGACTATGGAAAGGCAGACCTAGTGGAGTGAAGACCATCAGGAGTGGGTGTACGTGTGTCAGACCTGTTGTGCATCTGGGCTCCAGAGTACCAGGCGGCGGCCAGCGTGGTGTTGATGACCACATCCACCGGCACAAGGTCAGCCACCGCGTCGTTGGCGGCCCGCATGGTCCGAAGAATGCCCTTACCAGCCTAGTTATCATAAGGGAAAGGACAAGTTGCATGCAGAGAAATACTGGAACACTTAAGGAGCTCAAAGAAAAGGCATGAACAAAAAATAAAAGAAAAAGAAATTAAAACATGCTTCACGTAGGTCCGTCTTTGATACTTACAGCAATGAATATTCCACTGGGTCCATTAAAGTTATCAATCCACCCCTAAATCCAAAAATAAAAATAAAAAAACACATTGGAGAAGATGAATGATACAATTTAATTCTGTGTACTAGTACTGTATTTCTAACAAGACAAATGTTGGCATAATCTAAAAGAGTCTTGGGATGACTCACAGGGAAGGGCTCCTTCCAGCTGGCTCCCACTATGGATGGTCTGACGATGGCCACGTTCAGGCTCCCGGCCTCCTGTTGCACCAGGTACTCAGCCAGGGCCTTGGTGTAGGTGTAGGTGTTGGGGCGCTTCCCGAGCAGCTTGGGAGTCAGTACTGACACCATCTTCTCATCCATCCAGCTGAAGGGAAAATGTGTCATTATATTACGTAGAGCTATAACAGGAAGGCAGGTATTATTTGGCTGGAATCTGAATCATTTTCAACCCACACAACTGCTAATAACGTGTCATCTTCATTTCACTGGATAAGAGCAATTCTGTAATGCAATTATTCAAATTGATGAACACTCAGGACTACACTGACTTCTACTGATTGGCCTATCTAGCAGGATCTTAATTAGAACTGCAACATGTAAACCTTTTACTGCACTGCAGTGGCTTGGCTGGCTAGCGTGCTTGCTGCATTACTGACCTAAATAATCCTATGAAACTTACGTTTAGCTGTTACCAACTGAAGAACAGAGGGGAGGAACGACAAAAAAAGTTAAAAAATAAAGTTTAATGAGTCCTTTCTATCAAAATGTTTTCTGCATCATTGGCCCAAGCGTTCGCAAGTAGCTGTTTGGTATGACATATTGGACATTTCAGCCAACCAGAAAGCGTGCATAACTTGATTTGAGTCTTCGGCTGCTCTCAAAATGCATAAATGATTAAGCCGCCCGCCCCCCCAGCAGTGACCGAGGACCATGGATGAACTTACTCCAGGGTATCAATGAGCTTCCTGTAGTCGACTGGTGGGGTGTAGACCACCTCCTCAATGAGCTCCCGGTCACAGTTGGCATAGGCTGTGGAGACGTGGAGGAAGACCTCCAGGTGCTTCATACTGTGGGCCAGTGTGACCATCTTCTGGGTGGCCAGGACATTCAGCTGAAACGCATCCCTATAAAGAGGACAAGTGGTTATGGAAGAGTTATCTATTGTAAAAATCATCACCAGGCCCATCTTTTCCATTCTTAAGAAATGAATCTGGAAATGTTTTAATACAAATGCGCTGTGAAATAAATTAATTTCTGGTTCATAGTCATAAGAGGAACAAATGAAAGATTACAATCAAGTCCAGCGATAACAACTCACTTGAGGGGTTCATTAAAGCGAACGGTGGCGGCCCAATGGAAGACGATGTGAATGTGTTCCGCCAGGGTGGCCTGGTCCTCTTTGCTGAGGTTCAGGTCCTTCTGTGTGAGGTCACTGTTCACTGCAATGATCTTCTCCGCAAAATCCGGCTGCTCATCCTGCAACCTGTCAAACAACTGACAACACAAACCAAATGCTGTAAGGGTAACAGTATTCAAGGGAGGTCCTTTTGATCATTTCTAAGCAAACGCAAAATAAATTGCATAAAAAAAAATAAAAGAAATCAGTAATAGTAATCAGTGCAGAACAGTTATTCCCTCATCGAACCAGTCAAAGCCTCTACTCGAGGGTCACCTTGGAGTTGATCACGTCTGCAATGCGACTCTGGGGAGACTGGCCTGCTTTGGGCCTGACCATCACGTAGATGGCCCGCACCTCAGGGCAGGACCTCAGCAGCTTCTCCAGGAGCACCTGGAACCCAAGGGAAACCCATCAGGAAACTTTAAACCAAATATTTTTATTTCAAAAGCATTAAGCAGCAAATTTGTCGTTTTGGCATTTGTACTTGATAAATTACTTCGATATAGCAATTATCCATGTATTATTGATTTATTTACGGCTGATCCACAAACGGTGCAGCTCTACTCGGAAGCATAAACAAAAAAGGTAATTAGAACAGGGTGCAACCTATATCAATATTTACACTGTTTCATTTTTCCTTCAATTCAACAAGCCAATTCCGAATACATCTTTAAGACTTAAGAGAATCTATGATTTTTTGCAATGTACATCAACTTAAGGTTGAATGAAGACCCACAGTTGACCCAGTGCAGAATTGTTAACATTTATCCAGCCCTGACAGAGGTACCTTGCCCATGAAGCCAGTTGCACCGGTGATCAGCACATTCTTTCCCGCATAGTATTCTGGGATGCTCACCATGATGACGGCCCTCCAATTTTAATTCGGACAAAAGCTTTTAAAAAGTTCACCTGCAAACAAAACGAGAATTTGTTTAACTTCAGCCAGCCATTTTCAATGATGTGACCACCATGCACCACAATAGAGAAAAGTATTCAGAAATGACCAAAACACACGGCTCAGAATCAATTGACACCTTTACAGCAAGATTAACTATTTGCAGAGAGAACTTCAAACAGTAGCCCCGTGGCAAGCCCGTCATATAGAGCCTTATCAGTATTGGTCAATGCGGAAGTCATTCACATGGCTCCTGATAACGGATATTGACGTTTAACCATTTACAGAGGTGATGGGCCAATTAAGTTATGCAAAACAACCAGTAGCTTAATATCAGATAAAAGTAAAAAAAAAATAAAATAAAATAAAAAAGTATCCAATACTAGGCATCACAAAACCCAGGCCAAAACTAAAATATGTTTGCACCATTATCTGCATACACCTCGACCAATATCAGCCTAAAGTAGCACATGAATATTGGTAATTGGGCAAAGTATTTCAGGTAAGAAGGTACATTTTTTAAATTAACTTTAATGCAGGGTGAGACAGCACAGACAAGCCATCATTTTTTGGCTAGTATCATTAGTAGATAACTAACATACCGGTACATTACTTTGATGCAAATTGCCTTAGTAGCTTGTAGTTGTATAACATGCATGTTACTTGAAAGGTGACACGCATGTTACGCACAACTGTTGACAGATGAATATTATGCTGACATTCACATAAATGCCTATCCTACCATCATATGAACAGCCAGATGTCAGATATGGGAGCACATTTTGTGTGGTTCTATCAGATAAAGAATATATACAAGATGATGTGATAATGCTAGTCTGAAAGTTAATGCTAAATACAGTGCAACATTGAGTTGATGTTGGCATCACAATATCTGGAATGATAGATAGACCATTATTAAACTGTTGCGTATTACCTCAAATGTAGTCATGCTTTTGAAACAACCCAGAGTGCCTTCCCAGTTACACATACTGGGAAATGTAGGCACTTGCATGTGTGATGTGTAAATAGTACAAAAATGAAAGGCTATGTTGACAAAAGAAGGTGTTCCCTTTCCTCCAAGACAAATGAAGGGCCGGTGACTATACAAATATATAATTAACCAAAGTTCCCATCTTGCACTGTAAAAGGGTCTCAGCATGGGTGTCACATGAACCAACCACAACTCCGTAGTCAAAACTGTGCCAAAGTAAAAGTTGGACAAAGATAATAAATGGTGCCCTTTTAATGTATTCTTTCAGTCCGGGATCTTTCAGAAAGGATTAAAATAAAACCCTTAGTTAACCCTTACATTTGCTCTATGGAGCACATTATCTGAAATGCCAACCACACAAATTTCCCAATTTACATTGTACATAGCTAGCTATATATGTACCTGGTACAGATATAGCTAGCTATATATGTACCTGGTACAGATAGGCTTATCTTGTGAACTACAATTCAAATACAAACTCATAAAGCTCTGAGACAATGTTAGCGACCAATGAAACGCATCCATTTCTCCTCAAGTTGGACAGACACATGCACACGCACGCCTTGGGATTGTTTCAGTTCCAAGCGAACCACTGCTGGTAAACCAGTTCTACAACTTTGCTTCTGGTACATTATGCGAACAACGAACAGTGCAACAGCCAAGGGAACAGTTCAAATTCAAGCCACATTTAATGACTGAGATGCCTGATTTTAATAGACAGGAATCTGAAACAGGAGTGTACATTCAAAGGCACCACCAGGTGCCTTTGAATGTTGTGGTACATATTTTTCATAATTCAGGCCAAATGTTGCATTCATCCAATTTACTTATGGGGATTCACCGATTCCACTTTTTTTCAGACCAAGTACAAGTACTTACATTTGGGTACTTGCCAATACAGAGTATCGATATGAGTACTTAATACCATTACACTGTTTCAGCAGAAATTCAAACACTGAGATCTTAAAAATTAAGTGTTTTGGGCTGAGAGTTCTATGAAAGAGGGGCGTGTTATCGCTGTGGTTATGGCCCACGGCAACTTTTATATTTTTTTGTACCTTTGTTGTGTATGAGCGTTATAATGAGCAATGTTTTATATGACATGTGCCACACACCGTAGCGATATACTATAGGTGTCAGGGAATCCTAACCCTCGGACATGGGTATTAAATAAATCGCTGCTCAGACGGAGCTTCACCATCCACACACACCGTAGCGGTATACAATGTTTCAGAGAAGCTCAACTTTCTCTCGGACACCGCTGAGAGAAAGTAAAATCCATATAATCCAATATGAAAAGGAGGACACTAGGGAAACAGGAACTCCTCATGCCGGTCTCAAAGTTTGTTTCAACTGCTTTTAGGTAAAATATGCAACTGTCAGTCATTTTCCTGGTGCAAATATCAGGTTCTGGCCGATGCTGCAGATGTAGTGTTTGCTGCAATGCATGCTTTTCCAAGTCCCCAGCTTCAACTGTCAGATTGCCTGACACAAACTGTGACCACAGCCAAACACCACAGTGACACACATAAAACACAAGGTTGGAAAGAAAGCAAAACTGACCAGAGCAAACAATTGATAAAGGATGCAGTAGAGATGAAGCAGATGTTTGACCCCGTCATTTCGCCAAAGAAAATGTACACTATGTTGAGTTAAAAAGGTTGTTTAAACAAATGTTTTAAAAACGTACAGCAAATTGAATGACTGATCAGATTATTATGAAATTATCATTTCATCGATCAACGCAGTTGGTGCACTATTCAGAAGAATTAAAAGGCTACTTACAACTAGAGAAAACTCTAGAGGAATAATATGCAATCCACATTTGGCATTTTGGAAACAGTAATCAGGTACATAGACATTGATGAACATTACTGAGATTGATTCATTCAGCACTTACTCCAATAAGATGGAAAAGGCCATACATGCAATGTTCACAATGTTCCCATTCCTCCTCTCAACCGACAATCATTAATTCATGTTTAAGATATTACAATTTTATGTAACGTTTTCCCCCCTAAAAAACACTTATGGCATTTTGTTTGAATGTTCATTCCTGAATTCACATTGTGTTGACATGACAATCCCCTGCTCAAGCAAGAAAACAAGAAAACAATCTAGGCCTCATTTGTGTCCGTTACTGTGCGCTATGTTTTGAGCGTCCTTCTCCAAACCGACTTGGCAAACATGGCAAGTTTTTAATCTACTTTTTTTAAGCTTATAGAGACGACAAAGGCAGAATGCATGAAAGCGTTTTGCAAACATCATGCAAGTTGCCATAGCTGCTCTTCTCAGGCAAAACAAATAACATTTGCTTTGAAATAACGTTAGGATAGTTAAGAGAAGGGCCTGACATTCACAAGTAGGCGAGAGGATGGACAACTGAATTGTTATTTAATGTGTCAAGAAGCTCCAAATGTATAAAGCTTAAATGTACTACTCAGCCAGATACCTACCTACGTATTCATTTAACTACATGATGGGGCCCGGCTGGCTTTGTCCAGTAAAACAAATGCGTTGCTATACGCGATTAACTGCATTTTACCAAAGGAAAATACATAACTGTCCAATGAACGACATTTGAAGAACAACGAAAATGTACAGCCCTAATTGAGAGTAGATGAAACTGATCCCGTGGTGCCAATCACACACAGCTGGCGCACATCATTACAAGAATTACAACCCCGGAATTGTGCTTCGTTTTCTAAAATATTGAATGCCATCACAAAAGTGTCCACCGATATTTCACCGAGTAGCCCTGAAATCATCAGGAAAACAGATTGAATGTGAACCAGCGTAGATCCTTAGCTAGTTTCGTGATGAAATGCTAGGGGTGGCTAAAAGAAGAAGTATGTCGTGGTCTCCATTAGTACGGTGCTATGACGCGACACTAGTTACTGTGCTAAACTGCAGCCCCTTCAATGACAGTGGTAAGACATTGAACTCAATCGCTCATTGCACTTAGACAATGTAACCACTCAGTTATAGGTATTATTCGCGGCGTATTGAAAAATGTGACTTCAACTACCGTGTTTGTTTGGAGCTCCTCCCGACTAACGTTACCTACCCCTCCCTCTGTTGCGCATCCTTTCCACGACTGCCTATGCAATGCACGCTATGGAGCGATATGTAGCCCAAGCTACACTCGGATATTCATATCAAGACATTGCTTTTCGAGATCAAATATAATCGCAGAAAACCGGGTGAGATGCTTTATAATCTGTTGAAGCACACGCGTACCTAGAATATCGACAAATAACTGCTTACCCGGCTGAAAACAAGTGAATGGAAACCGCGTGTCGTGCGTGGTGCGAGCAGCGTCAGCTCGAGTCTCGGCAAGAGAACAGGAAACATGAAGGGTGGTTAAGTAATTTAGCGAGCGTGACGTCAGCACCGCTTCCCTACATTACATGTATTTAGATTCGTGTTACTATTATGTTACACTGCAGTGCTAATGTATTCACAAATCATTATGCTTTAATCAGCATTTTTTAAACATGTATTTCGAACTGAATGTTTTCCGTTATCAATTCCTTTATTAATTGTAATCGATATTTTCCTAGTTTCTTAATCTATAATTTCCACTTATCTAATCAACAGATCTGCTGTGGATGGTCTAGTAAAAGGCATCATCGTTGACAGACAGAACCATGTGCAAAGAATGGTCTCCACTGGCCAGCGTTTATTAAAAATCGAACATTAAATTGTAGAAGAACATAGCCCTTATAACCAACATAACCAAATAGTAAAAAGAAAAAAAAACTGTGTTCTAGTCCTAAGTGGATAATTTCTGATCACGCAAACAATTGTCAATGATATATAGGCTACACTGAATATTTTCTAGTGTAGGCGTATCCAAACATAAGACGGAATTACAGAAACACTGGCCAACATAGACTGACACCAAGTAATTTAAACAGTACCGTAAAATAAAAAGTGACGTTCCGAAATAAATGTTCTGTATTTTCTTGATTTTATATAATATATATAAAAATATTTTCCCTCTAGCCATAGGATAGTACTGGCACTGCATGGTCAGAATTTTTATAAACTACCCAAGAGATAGTGTCTAGTGTTCAGCGTCTTACAGACAGACATAAATAATAGACTATACGCCGTTATTCGACTATGTGTGAAAAATACACGACTTTGCCATCTAGTGTTCAATACTGCCCTTTGCAGCCCTCTACAATCAAGATTAAACGTGGGGTTGTTTGCTTTCTGGCTTCTGAGTGAAAAACATAAGTTTGTATAGCATTCAGGTATATATTCATAGTGCAACCAGTAACTGACGACCTGACATTAACTATTTTTTACATATGTAAATTGATACAAACAACTGTTGAGTAATTCAACCTTAGAACAAAGTAATAGTTCTTCCTCTTCTTTTGACAGTCTCGTCTTCCATTTCTGAAGAAATGTAGCTACTCTCCACAATGAGATCCACGTCTGTGAGGGGGAAACAAGTATATAATAACATATTTTAATTAGTGGACACTGGACACATCAAGAAATACACTTTATTACAAAACTAAAGGTTGCCATTTCAAATAGGCGATACAAATGTGCAAGCAAATGTTCACCATTCCACCATTCGTCCAAATGTTCCTGTTGCAGATAAGATTGCCTAACTCTGATCATAAATATATATATACACTTCATTCACGATTTGCAAATGCTTTCTTTGTATTTGCACATTGGAATGCCCCACGTATTGAAGGATAAATACTAAGCGCTTCATTGCTCTTCTATTCGTATTTAATTTTGCACCAGGCCACTGCTGTGCTAACCCACACCCACACTCCCTCCCCTGTCCATCATAGCTCTCACCCATGAGGTTGGCACTGGAGCTCTCCAGCACACGGGCAGTGGTCACGGGGCCCCTCTGTGTCCCAGGACAACAGGTCCATCAACAGGTTGGGGTGGTTCACACACGACTCGCCTTTCTCTGGCTTGGGGTTGCACACCGGGAACAGCAGCTCTGTGGAGAGGCGGGAGAACCAAGAGGCAGGAGACAGAGAGAAGGAGTAGGGACAATGAGAGGAGAAGTAGAGATGGAGAGGAGGATTAGATATGTTGAGGAAGAGGAGGGACAGAGGGGGAGGAATAGAGATTGAGAGGAGGAGTAGATATGGTGAGGAGGAGTAGGGACAATGAGAGGAGAAGTAGAGATGGAGAGGAGGATTAGATATGTTGAGGAAGAGGAGGAACAGAGGGGGAGGAATAGAGATTGAGAGGAGGAGTAGATATGGTGAGGAGGAGTAGGGACAATGAGAGGAGAAGTAGAGATGTAGAGGAGGAGTAGATATGGTGAGGAGGAGGCGGGACAGAGAGGGAGGAATAGAGATGGGGAGGAGGGGTAGGGAGAGAAGAGAAGGGACAGAGTGGAGAAGTAGGAATGGAGAAGAGAAAGAGAAGGAGCAGAGAGGAAGAAATTAGAGGAAAAAAAGGCTAATTACAGGCTTATTAAAATATTTCATTATTGAATTGACTTTTTCTGGTGTTGTTGTGGTGGTGGTCATCCTGAAGATTGCAGATCATTGCATTTTAACCAGCAAACCCCTCAGTTAACCTTAGAATCATACCATATTATCAATTGATCTTGAAAGTATTTTCTTATCTCTGGAATATGTTTTTTTCCTCAGTTCAAGCTACAACATGCAGTTCTCAAAGTGTTCAAATGTAGATCTTTCTCCAGCTATAAAAGCTTGAATTAGTTCTTAATTTTTTCTTCCTGGAATAAAAACCACCTTGAAACCAACGAAAACAACAAATAACACCATGGTTCAAAAGATGAAATAACTACAACTATTTAAAACATGACTGAGATACACAACTCTGAGACTGATTGCAAGTCTTAATGGCCGGCTGAAGAGAACAGTTCTTCAGTGTATGAAGAGTGGCGTGAGCATACAGTCTATGGGTGTGAGTGGCATGTCATGGTCACCTCTTTGGAAGGCACAGCAGAGGTTTGGCCTGCAGTCCCTCTGGGACTGACAGATGGTTCCCTCTGTTCCACTGGTGGCATTCTCTGTACATTGACCCCATACACACATCTGATCTGAGCAGCACTCCTCATCTTTAGTGCAGGGCTGAGGGCACACACACAAACACGGGCACACGCACACATGCACACACAAACCCCCCCCCCCCACACACACACAGTATTATGTTACCTACATCCACTAGATAATTACCAATCTCACTCATTATAAAATTCTGCATACCATATACTCACCATATCAGTTGGGATGCATGGCAGACACCTGGACTTTTCAATCTCATAGAAGCAGTATTTTGTGTCGCCACAGTCGTCATCTACCATGCACTCCTGGAGGGAACGAGGATACAACCTTAAGCCATCGTACAAATCCCATTTTCAATATCCATCTAGCTGGTAAATAAACACAACAATGTATGTGAAGTCCAAAATGACAGTTGGCTAAATAATTCCCCACATTTAAGAGGTTAATTTGGCATTGAGCTGAACAACATGTGAACATGACTTACGAGCTGAGTCACAGAGCAGGTTATTTCTACCTACTTGTGTTGTCTTTCCCTGTTCCCTTGTTTCCTGATCTTATCTGCCTCTATCTCATTTGCAGCACTTCCAATATTGCATTAAGGTGCAAACAGGTTGCAAAAAGGAAATATGTTGAACCATATTTAAATTAAGTTTGCTATATTTAAATTACCATTCATTAGGTTATTAGATCAGATGAACTAAATAATAGCAAATCAATAATACCTATTTCTTGTATAGTAAAATATTGGATTTTAATACAGAAACATGAAGTGTATAAATCCATAAAATAATTGTTTTAATTACATCTAATAAGTATAGTCTGACTTTTATTACAGAATTACTGAATCGATGAGTTGTAAACTATGGCCATGATTTCGGTGTACGAAAGTACTTCCTTCCACAACCAGGCTTTGCATGTTTAGAATCATCTCTCCTCTGTCTCCCGGGAGTAGGAACACTGGACTCCCTCAATCCTTAACAGAATCAAAGCTTGGTAAGCAAGATTGAGATCGTACAGTCTGTTACAGAACCTCATCCGCTTACCACAGCAGCCAAACCATCTCCTGAACTCTATAGCTTATGACATAATTTGTTCCCTGGTGAGTGACTAAGAGATGTGTGTTTCCAACACAGTCCCCGAAGGACCAAGGATAACCACACCCATGCACATAAACGTGGCTAAACACTTAGGTGT
>OOFG01001303.1:0-14250 GCA_900323295.1 Molva molva | reverse complement strand
ATGTATACCCTCGTCCAATCATCCTGTGTTCTGAATGACGGGTTTCTTTTACTGCTTACTTTGTTCTGGATCTTCAGGAGGTTGTAGGCCGCTCTGAAGTTCTTACGTGTGTAAGTGCTGCGGTACGCTCCTCCTATCAGGTACTCTATCACCAGGCCCATGTCGACCACAGTGAGACGGTAGCCTCTCGGCACGGAGCTCTGACCACACACACACACACAACACACATGCAAATGGTGACCGCCGGTTTGTGTATGCTTCCTGCTGCTTTCCTGGATATTCACAGGTCGTTAAGATTGTATCGTAAGCGTGAGAATGACTCACTTGTTTCACATCTTCGACAAGGTGATGGAGGAAACAATCGGACGGTACCCGTGGCTGAAAAAAACATATCCATTTGTACTTTACTATATGTTTACACTAGATAGGAAAATTAAAACCAATTAATATGAATAAATGGGTGCTGTTTATCTTCTTAGAGGGACTTCTTATCTAAAGGTTATCACTTATTAATCATGCGTCACTACTGAGGAGATAGGAAAAGCTAAGGGTAGCAAGAAGAAAGTCTCATACCAGTGGACCAACAGAAAAATGAACTATAGAAAAGAACAAATGATGGAATGCCCAAGAACGTAAAGAGTCTATTGTAAAAAAGGTAAAAATAGTATAAAAGAAAAGTTGTCTCTGCGCAAAGAGGTCACTCAGCACGACAAGCACTCAAAGTCTGAAGCGCTGCAGTGAGCCCCGGACAGTGGGCACACTCCAGTGTTAAAGCAGGGACACCCCTTGAGGGCCAAGCTGCAGATAAGGATGCCACTACTCCCTTCGGCCATCCCAGGATGCAGCTCATGGTATAGCTATGAATCAGCCGAGGCTGTCTCAGTTCCACCCCAAGGCTGATAAGCGCGGCGCAAACTGTGAAATGGTTACTATAGATAATAACTGAGAGCTTAAAGTGTCTTAGTGTCTTGAGAAAGTCATGCCTTATGGAAATTTCCATTACAGTGTACTGATTATTATTATTATTATTATTATTAAGTCAATGCCCCATAGTTTCTAAATGTGAGTCAAGCGCCTTGCCTCTGGGGCCCTGGATATGAACAATTGGCATTTCCTCTGTTTACATGGCGATGAGGGAGAGCCAAGTTGAGACAAAGAGACTGTCCAGCAAGACACACTGAAATACTGGGCAGGGGAAGTAATCATGGTGAACAACTGAACAGCTGAACAACTTTTCAACCATTTTCCCATTTGGTTCCCATTATCTGATATCTGATTATCTGAGGGCTAAGGACGCTAGCTAGCCGAAAGCGACTTAGAGTTTGTGTATTGCGACCTCTTAGTCGCAATTCCCTCCATGGAGTGCCCTATTCATGAATATAATGTATTATCTGATTGTTTGAATGGCAATAAACTCACCAATATTGCCCCTCTAGGCATCCTCTTTGTGTGGACGTGCCTGTGGTTTCACAAAAATCTCCATGGAGGGAATTGCGACTAAGAGGTCGCAACATCCTCTAAGTCGCGTGCGGCTAGACTCTAGCTATTTACAGTAGAATGAAGCTGTGGCAGGCCCAAGGAAAACAGAGATAAAGCTGGGAAGCAGTTGAAGAAAACAAGCTAGCAAGCAATTTCCTTGGCTTACTAACCGTGTTGAAGAGCTCTTCCAGGCGCGCCACGGTGAGGAAGCGGCTCATGGTCATGCCGTTGTCGATGAGCAGCTGGACAAAAGCCACACGGTCCATCACCAGGGCGTCCAGCATGGCCTGTTCCAGGGAATCTCTCTGGATATCACAGAGGTTCAAGTTAAGAGTTGACTGGAGCAACACAATATTACGAATCATATGGTTAGAATACTTTAGAAGCACAATGCTATTATAGTCTGGAGGGGAGAATCCGATCACGCTCACCTGCCAGTGCTGCCCGTACACCAGAATTTTTTCCTTAGCAATGTCCGGTCTGTCCCATGCTAGCGCCATGCTAAGCTGCTCTGCAGGACTGGCATTGGTGCCTGTTGATCAGAAAAAGGGAAGAGAAAGCACAGCCGAAATGGGGATATTTACCTGACTGTATTCGCTATAGGGGGGTCACTTAAAGCTGGGGTAGGCGATTTATTTTAAAAGCATTTTTTGTCCTATTTGTTGAAATTCTCTTTGCATCCCGACAGCAATCAATAAATCAAATGCTCTGACAAAAGAAATCCGGTATCTGTGGCTGTTGCAAGCCTGTATAAGCCCGTCCAATCATTTCATTCAACCCAAATTAAATGATTGGATGGCCTACCTATCTGTTTACCTATCTACCCAGCTACCTGCGCTCACTCTGGCTGTGCGCTCATTGCGCATGACCTCCCTTTGGAGGGGGGCCTGAAAGGAGGGGTGGTACTTTCATGATCTAGTTTACTCTGGCTGGTTTCTCCAAATTGCCTACCCTAGCTTTAAAGGTACAATATGTAACATTGAAACATGGCGTTTAAAATGGGTACCGCAGTCCAAATGTACAATTCTGGAGAGAGTTGTCCCCGACCACCCCCCTCCTACCCAGACTCGAAGCTCACACGGGTTGCCAGGTTGAGGACACTGAAGACGAGCCGCAATTATTCTAATTCAACAATGCCAATAAACGACGAGTCCTACACTGTAAGTTGATCATCTAATGTATACGGTTGCAATTTATTTATTGTTTGCAAATTATAAACCAGCTCATATGGCATCCGTCCTGAAATCCTTCTGGGCTCTAAGCTGTGTATCTTTCAAATGCAACTCCAAGAATACCTGTGTTTTAGCACGGCTCTGGTCATGGAGCTTTTTCGAAAGAGTTTGGGTAGAATCTGGTACAATCTAAGTTGATCCAGTTTGCTCGCTTGCTTTCATGGCTTCAGCACGCTGTGTTTATGGGCCAATTTCGGAACGGAAATTTTAAAGGAGAACAAACTGGCTGTAGCATTGTTGTCGGAGAAGCCAGTATTTCGACTAGTTCTTTCATTTCTGATGACATATCATGGTCATTATATTATTTAGTACATTCAATTTGTCACATATTGTACCTTTAAACACAGCAGCTTTTTGTATTAATATCAAAACGAAGATGTCCAATAGAAATACCCTTGAGTATAGAAGTCAAAATGGCTGAATCTGTCGCCTGTTGGTCTTCGGATTCTGAGTCGAAGATGGTGATCTGTACATTCAGTCAATCCAAGTTGGATAAACCAAAAGGTTATCAATTCAGGAAATAGCAAATATTCCATTCGCAAAACACACACATTCCTCTACTTACCGACAGCCTATAATCCATGCAATTCAGGAGCAGACAAAAAATGTCTGAGGCTTCTTTCCTGTCTACTCCAAACTCGTTTCCAATCTTATCAAGGAAGTCTTCCTGAAGGTCAGCATCCAGCTGTCTATTAACATACATGACATAGATAGAGTTGTCTTTTGCATGCCTCATCTTTAATGGAGGCCAGACAAGTTCTTCAAACCATGTTATAACAAGTATCACATACGAATACCTGTCCATAGCAGTCTGTTTGTGCAAGAAGGCAAGCAGGTCGGCGGCTTTGCCCGATCCCTCGAAAACAAATACAGGCACGGGAGGATTGCTGCTGACGTAGTCCAACACTGTGGAGACCATGGCTGGACCTCCTTCTACAACCACACACACCACAGGCACTCCCTGGTTCAGGCCTATGAGATGGTGGGGGGTATAGAGATACACTGGTTAATCTGCTCTTTAACAAATTAGTTTTCAAGACTGTGTGAACACACACACACACACACAACCTTCAGGATCATTACTTTAATGATCCTGAGGGAAATTGTTTCTGTTGCAAGCTCTCCTCAAGATAAAAAATAACAGAAAAGATTTAAGTAGCCAATGAGTGAGCCAATACAAATATAGAAACATGAAAACAAACATAAATGTATTTATGTGTGTTGAACACAAAGAGAAGCACATAGAAGGCGACTCACGAGGGTGTATCCTTTGCTGTTGAATGTGCTTCTCCAGTCGCCTTCTAAAGCCCTGCTGGCACCCATATTTGCCCATAGTGCCATCGTCCACCAACAGGAAGTGGGAGTGAAAGTTATTCAGACAGTCCCTCTTGCTCAGAGGGTTTCCCAGAGACTGGTAGGGCCTGTACACCTAACAACCGGACAGGAGAGACCGCATGAAAAGGAAGAACGAATGACGATAGAAAGTGCTAGAAAGAGCTACACTGAAGCGGTCAGTATACTACAAAGTGCTTTGTGATGTCGACTGGCCGAGATAAAATAATAATAAAGTCCTTTGTAGACATATTTGTTTTAGACTCAATGCGTTTGGGTCACCGAACTTGCCATTAGTTAAGACAAGTAGGGTCTCTATGGAGACAGGGAAACAGGTCAAAATAAATCACAGCCGCCATGAATTTCTGACTAATCATACACAACGTTGGCATTACCATCATATGTGGATATTTCGGCAAGTTTCATAATATTGGAAGTGCTACAAGTGCCAAAAAAGAAGATTGGCGAACTTCTTTCCCGAATGAAGTGTGCTGCACGCTATAGTCTAACCAGTTGGAGCTATTGGTTTCAAACTCACATCCCTGCCGATGAGGTCATTATTGTTGTTGTTGATCATTCCCCACGGGGTGACCCCCACCGTGTTCCTCTTCCTGAGGTTGTGGCTCCCAAACTTCTTCACTGCCTCGCCCACATACCTGGAGACGCCTGGACAATGCGGTTGAATAAGGACTTTATTATTATTACAATGATTATGATATAGCCGCATAGAGCATAAGTATCTTGTGTGACATTAACTCCATATGCGCACCAGTTCCTTCTGATGGCATTAGTTCCAACTGATGTAAGTTGACAACAATAAGTCAAGACAATGCATGCTTCCAAAAACATGAAAGAACACAACACAAATAACAAATATCAACACAAATATCGATTACAAATTCGTCCGTTCCCGACTCCTACCGGTGTTGATGCCGTCAGTGAGTATCCAGGCCCCAGTGCTGAGGGCTGCAGTGAGCAGCCCCTTGCTGAAGGCCTGGCTGACCTTTGTGGGTAAGATGAGGTTCTCAGAGCCCCCTTGGACGGAGATCAGCAATTTGGGTCTGTCCATCTGCCACTCGCTTAGCATCAATTGGAGAACGGCCTCCGCCTTCGAGTCCACGGCCACACGGACATACTGCGAGGAAATCATCAGTACATTTCAAGCCGCTGATTGTTTTTGTACAGTGCGCATGTGACGAGCTTGGTGGTTCCTTATTTTCCCTCTCCGAGAAAACTAGGACTCCGGGTGACTGATTGGTACCATGGGATGAGCGTTATTACACATTATATAATAATTATATATTTTCCATCATAGTTAGTTGGTCATTGTAACAGTTATGACCAAGTTGAAGCAGAGGCATTCCATGAGTGCTGATACAGAGTACAACAGCACTGGGACTTACAAAAATGTAGCACTCTGCTTTACAGATGTTTTTAATAACTTTGAATTACATTAACGATCGTGCAAACTAATCGGAATCACCCAGCTTGCCTGCAGTAATGTGTAGACCTACACAAAGTAGAAAAATGGAAAATGTTTATGCTTTGCTTGGCAACAGTCCATTCCCAGTCCAGTTGCGGAACTATTTGTGTTGGCGGAGCCAAATCAAGGCTTAAATAAACAAACAAATCATAATCAGTTTCTGCTTATTACTGTTAGCTAATTGTAGAACTGTTGTGTATAAGCTATAACACACTCGTGGTCGTGTATAAACCTCAGAGGCCATGAATAAACCTCGGCCCCAGGCCGATTAACAGCTGTTCTGATATTCAGTATAACAGCACTCCCTCTCATGTGCTATTTCCTAATTCGATGATTAAATGATTGAGAATCAATTTTTCAACAAAGATATCTGATAAAGTAATCAACTGTAAATAATCAGTAATCAGAGTTGGAGCCCTAAAAGGTGATAGATGTAATGGAAATGTCCATAAGACATTTCCAAGACACTAAGACACTGAGACCCCTTAGTTATTATCTATAGTAACCATTTCCCTGTTTGTACCGCGCGTACTGAGTGATAGTTCAACATTATCACTACTTTGAGCGGTCTCGACTTATTTCATAACACACCTTTGCATGACAGACACGCGCGGCAGTATCCTGGAAGTCTATGGTGCCATAGGCATCGGTGGGACTGGCTATGGTGTGGCGCTCTGTAGACCAGTGCTCCGCCACCTCCGGCCCAAGTCCAGGAAACATAGACATTCGGGGGCAGCAATCCTGCCAACAATGCTCCCCTATCAGGCGCCCACAACAGCATCTGAAGGAGGTAAGTAGTGCAGAGGAAGAATCTGGGACTATAGTCCAAGGATCTGTTGATAAAGGACTCACCAAACAGTGTGTCACTGAAACGTTGACCTTACAAGACCAACATTTTACAATATTCAATATATTTATATTTATTGTGTATATATTATATATACACAATATTTACGTTTACTAATATACCGTACATATATTAATTAAAAGGCTGTTTAGAGGGGAAATATAACAAACATAAACTCATATAAAAACTATGATCATAAAATATCATACCTGATCAGGTTTTGACATATATGGCATACTGGAACACAGCTGTAATACACAGGAAACAATATTTTTAAACCTAGCTTTTTGTATTTTCTTTGATGCTGGTTATGTTTTATAGTAAAATAGTCAGTTTACCGATGAAGCTCGCGCGTGGAAGGAATAAAATGTACACACTCTCTCTTGGAGAAGGTTTCTTCGATCCACGATCTCCGTGTCTAAAATAAAGGAAATGTGAACTTGTTTAAAACTTGGAAATTACCTCGCCGCCAAATCTAAATCCAAGCTTGTACAGTATAGTTGAGGTGACCTTTCCAGTGAAGCCCATTGCGTCGTCGTACATAATAATGTTAAATTTTCCCCGTTCAGCCACCAGCAATAGAAAAATATCCAAGCATCAGTCTCTAACTTGCGCTCTCTGATTCTTGCTACATCGAAATGGTACAGCGGAGGGAAGATAGTAAACCTCCCATCGATTTTTCTTTCGTTCTGCCCACTCTATGAATCAGCTCCTGGAATTTCCCTAGATTAAAAAAAAACGAAACAATTGCCTTACTGGTTGCAACATTGTTAACAGGAAAAATCGACGTATCCAGCACTTCCTGAGATATACATGGCTTAATGTGCCTGTGTGAGCTCAGTTTTCACTTGTGCATGTCTGTGTCAACACCAAACATATCGTCGCAAAGTACAACACCCTAGCATGAGTATTGCACCAGGCATTGCTGAAAGGCATGCGTTACAGGGCTACATATGTTTACAGTAACATTTAGGGCATTTAGCAGACGCTTGTATCCAAAGCGACTTACAATAAGTACATTTACACATAGTTCATAGTGCGTACTGCGAAGGCGTAGGTTTTAGTAGGGTCGCTTGTTATCTGACGGTCTGATCAATTTAACTTATTCCACTGCATTTAAATATAGCCGAAATATAATTGTTTCTCAAACATGACCTGTAAACTACGAAAATATGTTCATTAATAGATGATGGTTGTAGAATAATGGTGTTAAGTGAATACTATTGTATATCAGGTGTGCTCAATCATTTTGGACCCACAGGCAAATTTAAGGTCTTACATTTTCCGTGACCCCAACAGATACAGAATAATAATAGGCTAATAATAATCAAAAAAAATCTTTCTGCCATACACACTGCTTTTATTTTAAAAGCCACCATGGGTCTTCTTCGGGCCCCAGGGGCGCCGTCCTTGGACCGTGGGCCCCAGGGAAGCCATCTGCAACCTGTGTTACCCCATCCAAGTTTGTTTTTCAGGAACCTGGACCTGAGGACCCTGAGGACCTCAGGGGCCCCTCAGCCCTGTCCTGGGGTGCTCCCCATCCAAGGTCCTCCTGTGGTCGTTATCCAGGACCCTGTAACCCAGGGGCTCCATAATGGGACTGTAGGCTTGTTCTGTGGTCCTGGGAACCAAACATAACCCTAAAACCTAAACCAAAACCTACATTTGAAATCAGTCTTTTAAGACAACTAATATAATCAAGTTCAAATGAACCTAGTCAGATTTTAAGATACTTCCTCCTTTAAAGTTTTTTTGGTGCATCTACTTTTAACTATTTGCCCTAGCCCTAGACTGTAAGCTGAATTTACAAAGGGATTTAACCATTTAACAGTTTAGGATTACATGATTTACGATCTAAATTGCTATCAACAACAGGCCTGGAGTTTAATAAATAACAAGGTAGGCCTAATATCTTATCATTAAGCATGGCTATAAGACCCTATTCTAAAGGTCAAAAATTCTTTCAAACAGCCTTGACAAGTTAATGACCCACCTTAAAACACAAATTACTATTTCCGTTGTGGAATGAGAACAGCATCTGTTTGACCTACCATTTAGTGGGTAAATATTAACTTATAATAGCTACAAGTATAAACATTGAATTGCTTTCCCATGCCCTAATAGACAGAACCAAAGAGTGTCTGTGATTTTAATAAAAGGGTTAAGGCCTAAAGTAGATACAAGTAGTACATTGTAGGCTATATTATAGCATATAATCATATATTTGTGGAAAGTAGAATGTGGTGGGATGTGAGATTCATAATCATATAACATACTCTAACATAGTATAATATTAATATAACAAAGTATATATTATATATTATATACTATACTATAATTATCTTACTTTTATAAATAAAATTTAGTTCTTTTAAGTTTTAATTAATGTTTTTTTTGCCATTTGTGTTGCCATTACTCCACTTTGTAATTCATTTATTAGCCCAAAGCAACAACTTCCTGTCAGGATTTCCTTTCACCAAATCTCTATGTCTTTTTATATTTTCTGATAGTGTTACCATAACGCATAATACTGCACGTTTTTATTCATCATGGTTCCGCTGCTGAATAATTATACATACACCAGCTTTTCACTCTTATTAAAACTGATGCATGTCAATATAACTGTCTTGCATCTTCTCTGCCTGATTCAATAAGTAAAATAATGTTTTCTTATAGGTGTTGTATGTTGCTTTACTCCATGTTTTATGTGTGCTACTGCTTTCTTGGCCAGGTCCCTCTTGTTAAAGAGATGTTAAAGGGGTGATATTATGCCACCAGGTGTGAGTGTGATTAGCCATTACAACCATTACATCAGCCTTTTCCTGTGTTTTAGTGACATCACAAGTGGGATTGTCCACCTAGATGTATGCTGGATATATCAGTCTACCAGCCTGCCTACCCAGTGGACTGTAGCAAATGTTGCTTATCTATCCATCATACATCTAGGTGGACACTCCCACTTGTGATGTCATTAAAACACAGGAAAAGGCAGATTTTCAAAAGGCTTGTAATGGCTAATCACACTCACACCTCGTGGCATAATATCACCCCTTTAAATCTGAATGAGACCAACCTGGCTATAAAATAAGACAACTAAACACATACTTGAGGATAAAAACGTTTATTGTAAAAACTTTATACAATTGGCCTGACAGTGTTCTACAAAGAGCAGTACCATGAACAGTAACAACATAAGGAATGTAACACAATCTGGAAATAAACAATGAAAATCTATCATATCTCTGTGCAATTAAAAAAAGTGGTTGCATTATTCACTAACATCGTAAGGGTGGGCCAGAAGATGTTTTAAGATCTGACATACATGTTCAAAATACTGTCAAACTGTATTCACATTGCAAGAGCAATATGAAATTAGTTATCACATGGTTGATTGGTTTTGCGTGCAAGCATTTTTTTGCATTTCAATTCTAGCCAATGCATGTTTGTGAGTGCATTATGTTTACCCATATCAATCTGTACGTCTGCCTGTATCGGTTGTTTGTAACTTTAGTCTGGTATTATGTTAATACTGTAAAAAAAACAACTATAGATAGACCTAATTACATTATGTTCAACTTGTGTCTAGACTGAAAGAGAGGTACATGAAGAACAAAAATCGAAGAACAAAATCAATACAACAATACGCAGTCTACTCGGAAGCAACATTAACACATGGAATGTTTGTCAATGATTTTTGAGCAAATACAGAAGTGAAATAAGTCAGTTTTCATCACATTTTTGTCTAGTGTATAGACGGTTCTGTATTGACTATATTCATGTTTCCATGCCATCAAGGGCGGGGTCTTTCGCAGTCACATTTTTTCTGGACTCTGATTTGGAGTCTGCACCCTCAAGGAGTGATAGATCTAATGCAGGCAAGGGGATTCTCCAGAACTGGAAAGAATTATAACTGACGTCATCGCTGTCGTTGTTCTTGTCGTCATTTGCCTAATTGAAGGGAATAAAAAAAGCGATTTTGAGAAGACATGCTCAAAGCATCACAGATAATGCACTCAATTACTATTACAACAACTCCGACTCATTAGTGACACCTAGTGAATTATTTCTGCTATAGCACTGCCCTCGTTGCCCACTGGTTTTACGCCATTGTTCTACACAAAGAACCGCAAGTTACATGTGTGAACTTACTTTAGCAACTTTTGGAGAGGTCTTCTGCGACACATCATCATCGCGAGGACGTTTCTTGGCGCTTTTCTGCGTGGGAGACGTCTGACGATCTTGGTAGCTTCTAGAACTGTCGGCCATTACACAATTTAATGCGTGATTGCCTAGATCATCATTTACAGGTTTGCGATTAAGATCCGAGTCCTGTACTTCTGCCTCTTCAAAAGAATATGGTCTCTTTCTGCAGCGACTTCCCAAAAGAGCTTGCAGCGATGGCGGATTCACTGCCCCAGATGTAGCACTGCCTTTGAGCTGCATGTCTAAACTACAAAGGGAGCCATAACATATTTTAGAAGGAATTCCGCCAAACAATGCGTCTTCTGCATGCCTTTTAGTCATGAAGGCTGTGTTCGGTGAAGCACAAATCAAGGCTAACTCAATAAAGTAGTGTGATACTCGCCGCTACTGTTTTCTTGCCGCCACCAATGTCGCATGTTACCAATAAGGAAACAAGTACAATCTCAATGACCAATGGGAGAACTAGATTTGATAGCACCGCCCACATGGCAGCTCCATGTGGGCCTCTTTTTTCCTAAGTTGGTAACTTGCTTTGCATTTCATTGGCTAATGAAACCATAATCACTTGTCAACCCATCTAAACGGGTTCTCCTCAACGTAATGTCAAATAACTAAAAAGAGAATTTCTATGCAGTTCACATACATTTTTAAATGTTTATTGCAAAGTCAGAGTAGAAAATACAACAAGTATTGATAATGGAGTCCAATCATACAAAATAAGTTTAAAACAACTTGTTATCCCATTTACAGGGCTGTGGTCACATTTCTCTGGATTCAGTGAAAAAATAAATACCTTAATAGCACAAGTCACAATCAGTCCAAATACATTTTCTCCAAACAAAAGACAAATGCACACAAAAATAATTCAACATCGGATTTAAAATTGACTGCAAGCCAATAGAGCCAGGAGACTTCCACTGGTAAGTTTGTGATACTTTTAAAACAAGGCTGGCAAGGTAATGCAACTGCTCAGTCCAAAGACCAAACATCAGTTGTATTAAGTCTCCTCACATGCCAAAAGACACAACTCAATGATATCTGGGCTGGAGTGGGGGAGCAGGACATATGATGAATGTCATGTCAAACTAAAGGCAAACATGTTGTCCGCTCCCGAACAAAAAAGGGTTTTGGCAGGTTAATGTGGCACTTTCTCTCTCTTTTGAGGTACTGTGGGGATAAAAAAAAAAAACTGAATGAAAATCACATGATGGGGTCCATATTCCTTTGATCTTTTTGCTTTAGCGTTCCTCAAATGCATTTATTTGACTCCAATGCTGCTTCAAGTTGCCAGCTCTGGCGATCGCGGTCGTTGTGTGTGTGTGTGGCCGTGTCACGTCAGGCCTCCGTCCCCCTCGCGCCGCGGGGACTTGGCACAAGGCGGGGCGATGCATACATGATCGTCTTCCTCGCGGTCGCCGTTGGTGTACACGTGGGCTGGCTTGCGCGCCACAAAGAAGACGCAGTCGTAGACGTATTTCAACATGGAGCGGTCGTTCTCCGTGTACGTGGTCTGGACAGACTCCCTCTCCACCTGACAGGAGGTAAAACAATATATATAAAACACTTTAAGAATTTAAAACTTTGTGATGCTGAACTTGATTGCAAATTATGAGACTAGAATTATGTGTTTTAAAAAAAACTGACAACAAAACAAAATTGATGTTAAATTGTTGAAAATGGCTCTTTATGAAACAGGGTCATTAGAATTCAAAGAGAGATCAAAGAGTCCAAGTTAATGAAACTGTAATTACCTCTACATGGAAGCCATATTTAATGATGGCCGACCTGATGTCTTCATAGCTCAGTTCAATGGACAGCTCGTTGGCCATGTTCTCAAAGTGGTACAGAAGTGGCCCTGTTAAAACACAGAGCATAAGCATGTATGATTTACACAATACATCGGACAGACATGAAGAATATGGCTCACTTTAGAACTGTTGTGTGGTTTACCAGCAATAATACTCTTGTGTAGAAAAAATAGGAGCTGCTGAGGTTACACCACTGAAACTTCTCATGGGGGGACTCACCTAAATTGATCCAGACCCCTCCAGGCTTGAGAATCTTCCAGATGGTCTCCACATAGTCCAAGACATTGTGAGCTGTGTCTATAAAAAAGCAGGTGGCCACACAATCCCAGGAATCTGAGTGGCAAAGAGAGAGAGACAGAAGCTAAAACTCTTGATACAAACGTAAACGCACCATCTTGATACACTGGATGGTTATTGTACAGTACTGTATGCAGAGTTGCACGTTACATAAGATGTGTGTGGGATTCGACCACATCGCCTTTAATTCCTCACCAGGTTCTGTGTACACCTCCAAGAAATCCCCTGCTACCATGGAGAAGTCTGAGGTAGTCGGTAAGCTCTGGGGGTCGATATCAGGGAAGCTGACAGACCGTGTCTGGTCAGATGACTTCTTGTTGTTGCTAAACTGGTGGATCCAGGGGTAAAGTGTCAGAGAGTTCACCTTCTCGCACCTGAAGTGAGCGTCCCATAGTTAAGAGGGCGGGGGTTGATGGCAGTGGCAGTAAGAAGATCACAAGCAAAGTTCTTCTAAGCAAACGATATGACGAACAGATGTTCCATTAGGACATAGAAAAAGACATGGTTCTCTATGGAGCTAAAATGTACAAAAAAAAATTATTGTAACCATTCTCAGAGAAAATTGCATCTACATGACAAGAATTGCCATTGTGCTTTAAGAAACTGTAGGAGTAAGAGTTGTTAGCAGTAAGGCCACTGGCTACATAACCAGAACATGGCCACTATTGAGAATGAATACAGTTATTAAAAGAGAATAAATGTGCTCCATAGTAAGTTATGCAAGGTAATATTTGACAATGTTTTGACAAGATTTAAAAAAAAAAGTACACTTTTTCTAATAAAACAGGTACTGTGTTGCAAGGTAACAAACATAACTTTTGCATGAAAAATAATTGTGAACTCTAGCTGATAACAACCAATGGCGTTTTTCCACCAAACTATAGTGGCCCAGCTCAACACAGCTCGACAGTTTGACGCGGCGCGGCAGGCCAGCTCTGCTAGGATTTGCATTTAAATTACAACCGCTACCCGCTTGACGCTGTGTTTAAAGGATGGCGCGCTTGTCTTGAGTCGATGACACACCAACACACACACTTTTATTGCCTATTTAGTTTTATTTATTAGCCTACCGTAAAACCTGATTGATTCTTTTAATAGACATTTCAATATATTTGTGTAGCTTCAGACCGACAGCGACACACACAATGATATCCGCAATGATGAATTCAGTTTGATGGTCAATATTGCCCCTTTTTGGCTTCCTAATCTCAACAGCTCATTGAGAGCAGATTCATTTCAGATTAGTCTTGTTTACACATTGGACCAAGCTGGATCAAGCTGTTGAGAACTCTAGCCATTCTCTTCGTGCATGGCGAGTCACATACACAAGAACGCAGAGGTAATTGTATTTTTATAGGTTTTATAGCTCCGAACAGCAACCAGGGCTGCATCACCGCAGCCTGCTTGGAGGCGGACGGTGCTCGCTTTGCCCAGACCTAGGAGATGGTCCATCTCGGCGCGGTTAAACTGGTAGTGGTAACGCAAATCAGCACTGCACGGTATGACTACGCACGGCCAAAAGTGCTAATGGAAAAACGCCAAAAAAGTGGTCTATTGTAACTTTATAGC
>OOFG01001301.1:0-13841 GCA_900323295.1 Molva molva | reverse complement strand
GCCTGCGGCATGCTACATGTTGGTATTGGCTGTTGTAGTTGCTCACATTTTGATCAGGTACTATTCTTGGGTGTCTCCCAAGTCGCATAGTAGTCTTACCAGGTCAAAAAGTAGTGAAACCAGTCTTTCCTGTGCTAGCTTGTTATCGGTAGCCAATACATATGTCTGTGGAAATCACACAAATGGTTGTATACTTTATTTGTGACGTCTATAAAATGTAAAATCTTATCACAATCTTATTATCATCCTTTCGAGTCTAGTCTCAGTCCAGTCCTGTTGGGTCTAGCTAATCTGAGTCCTGTTGGGTCTAATCTAGTCTTAGTCCCATTTGGTCTAGTCTAGTCTCATTCCTGTTGGGTCCCAATACAACTTCATTACAGCTTTTCTATAAAGGTTGGGACCTGTGGATTGGGATTGTTTTCAGAAAGTGCGCAGTGGCGATTGGAAGGGCTTCAATGGAAAGGCCATCACGGATGTGGTCAACATCGGCATCGGAGGCTCTGACCTGGTGAGTAACGCACCGTCTGAGCCCGTCACAATGTCATTATGTCTTGTTATGAGACCCTTCATATTAAAGGCTGATGCTCTGTAACCTTGCGAGGCAGCTGGATTCGCTAGATTATGATCCCATGAGAAATCGATTTTGCCAGGCTTCAAGCTATGCGTTTGTGTCTGAACCACTTTGTCCTATGAGGAACTACGTGATCTACGTGATACGTGAGTGACAGTGATAGATAGATGGTTCATCCAATCACCTGCCAAGTCTCTTTTGAAAGTGCCTGCCCCTATCCAAAGAGTTTCCAAGGAGGACTTCCCCGATGGTTCTGTGTAACAAACCATCTGGTGCATCAGGTTAGATGCCCTGCGGAGCAGCACGCAAAACTGGATATCCAATCAGGCCGTTGATAAATTCTGAAAAGGTCAAATTTCATTAGGCCACTTCACCTTTGCAACCGTAAATGGATTCCAAAAATAAAATACAAGATCAGATATGAGCTGGACAAATCTTGGAAGTCTTGGAATCTTGGAAATCAAATGCAAACTGCTGTAACAACACCTAACCATAGAATGTTTGCATACAACTGCAAGCATACAACTACAATTTTCATAAATTTGACACTGGCCCAATGTTGATGTTTGTTGCCGTTGGTCGGGGCAGTGTGCTGTAAAAATCACAATCATTGTGAGTAATGCTTATTAACAATGTTTGTTCAGGCTTTTCCCAAAATCGATCATTTTATTTTACCTCACTAGCTAGCTGTTCATCATATGAACTTGTATTTGACAATGCTAACAGATTATATTGGTTTCAATTAGCTTCACACTCTCTTAGTAGAAAGAGGAAGTCAGCCTAAGTACAATGATTTATTATGCAACAGGAAACAAAGCAGTGCTTTGTTTACTTATCGGTTTGCAATTTCCAAGAGATGAGGCAATGGATCGTTGTGAATTTGATTGTGAAAGTTCAGGTGTCAACAGTGAGAGTGAGAAGATTTGATATGGCAACGGATTGTATCAACAGAATTGCATTAACATTTTGGGCTAGTATCTCACTAGGATTATGAGGCCATGGTGATTGTACAAAGTACAAAGTGTAACCTTTGCAGAGATTGAGGTACAATTCAGCAGCCTATTGGCAAACATAATAAAGATTTATTGATTAGAACTGATTAACAATAGAACCAGCATGGTTGGTCGATATGACAGAACTGCCTTGTTGCTTCTGGACAGTACACAATTTGTGTTACCATATTACGTGTGAAGCAGGGGTTTAGGAAGAGCCTGCTGAGTAAAAATAGATTTTCAAAAACGTAATCACACTTACAATTACAAATATTTGAAGGGCCGCATTCAGTTAAAATTGGTAGGCAGTAGGCACTGGGCGACTCCTAGCACTAAAGTCACTGTTGACAAACACATTGTCATTTTGCTTTAGCTGCTGGCCTCACATAACTGAGGCCAGCAGCTAAAGCAAAATGACAACATTTCGTCCAAGATGAATGTCAACTGGTCTCCACCAAGAAGCCTGTGTTGCGGCCTCTCAGTTATTTACAAAGAGACGTGTGGAAAAGTGAGGAATGGTGGTGCGTAGTATTTGAGTGTATTTGTGTTTTTGTGTTGGTTAGGGGATGTTGTGTAATGTGGCCAGTGAAGCTGTTTAAGGCTGTAACTGATTTTAAGGGGTATACAAATGAAATGGACTGTATCCCTGTGGGTCCCCAGGGCCCACTCATGGTTACGGAGGCCCTCAAGCCCTACTCTGTGGGGGGGCCAAACGTGTGGTTTGTGTCCAACATCGACGGCACACACCTCGCCAAGACCCTGGCTCAGCTCAACCCAGAGACCTCCCTCTTCATCATCGCCTCCAAGGTAGGGGGAATACACCCACACTTATACACACTCGGATGGGCACACAGTTACACGGGTACTAGTTTGCAGACGTACGTGCAACCAGAAACTCTCTGCGTAGATTAAAGCAGCAGCCTCGATATCTGATGGAATCGCATTTTTACAAGACGTATACTGCTTATCGACTCATCCCTTTTGTGGTGTGATTTGGGGTAAAGAAATTATATTTCACACTTTTTCATGAATAATGAGCACGACTGTCAAAACAAACGATGTATTTTTATTTAAATTTTCTTAATACCCATTTCATCCTAATCCTCAATTTAATAATAATTTATTCTTATTTCATCCTGATAGAAGGAACTCTGTATATTTAGACGCTCACAGCTCCAGTGTGGCTGACGGTCTGTTTGTTATTCGGTGAAACGTTATTTGTCCATTCGTTGGAGGCGAGGGGAGGGGATCAATCTATTTGTGCGTCGTGACCAAGACCGACACAACATGTCCTCTGGGCTCAATCGTTCTCTGGGTCTCTCTCGTTGCAGACGTTCACCACCCAGGAAACCATCACCAACGCAGAGTCAGCGAGGGAATGGTTCCTGAAGACTGCCAAGGATGTAAGTGGATTAGTCTGCTGATGACATAGTTGGTCAGCACAAATATGATCGCAGGCCCCATTGGCTGATGAATTGTTTTGTTTACATCTTTCTTACTTTTATTTCTTGATCTTTTCAGCGTTTTCAACAGAGACAAAGTATCATCATAGTTGGTTTTCATAAATTTCCTGTTATCCGTTTCCCCTTTTTGTTACACAGCCAGCCACCGTAGCCAAGCATTTTGTGGCCCTCTCTACCAATGCAGTGAGTAGCCATGTTTTCAGCTACCGTCTCACTTTCTGAATGATGTCATCAGAGTGCCCTCCCTTAAAGGCATTGTGAATCATCCCCTCTCTCTCTCTCTGTCTCTGCCTCGCTCTCTCTCGCTGTTTCTCCTCCAGCCCAAAGTCAAGGACTTCGGCATTGACACCAATAACATGTTTGAGTTCTGGGATGTAAGTATTCAACATTAAATAGGTGACTCTTACTGTACTCGTATGAACACAACCACACCTGGATGCTGTTTTACCGAGTTTATTTCAAAGTCCTTAACTCAACTACTTAATGACATTTAATGGCAACAATAAAAAAAAATGCTAAAAATATACCGCATCGATTTTTTTTGCTGCTTGACCTGCAAGTATACTAAAACAAACAAAACAATTGCTGCTTAAACAAGGCTTTCGCTGTGCTCTGATTGGTTGACTGACGTGTGATGTTGTGTTGTGTCCACCTATCCTCAGTGGGTCGGAGGCCGCTACTCTCTGTGGTCAGCCATTGGTCTGTCCATTGCACTGCATATAGGTATGTCTGCTTGGGCTGGAGCCCAGACCCACGCTCAGTCCTAATGCATCGTATGGCGACTCTCTGATTGAATTGACCGCATTACATGAGGAGAGTCACTGTTTTGGGTTTTTAACATGACACACATACTCCCTGTTCCAACTGTGACATTATGTCCCTGTAAACCTGTTGTAAATATAATTTCAGCACTTACTCATGGGATAGTGCTGGATATATAATTTCAAATCATACAATGTTTGTATATTTTTATATGAATTTACCATAATCTATTCTGCATTCTGCTGCTGGTCTCTAGGCTTTGAAAACTTTGAGCAGCTTCTCTCTGGAGCTCACTGGATGGTAGGAACCCCTTTCTCTAGCCGAGCTCTGTAGTAATAATTAAGGTTGTGCCAATAGAGAGCGCCAAAGAGTATAGTAACAGTGACTCACTTTGCTTATTTTAGTTTATCATCTGTACTTGCAGCAGAACATTGTAATGTTATTAGTTTTTTGTCAATACTTTGTAGAAGTAGGAATGTCCATACTTTTACTGATACATTGTTATTGTGATGATGATGATAATTATTATATTAAACAAAAATAAAGCCAGCAGCCTTTACCTTCAACAATAACCGACAGTTGCATCATCTTTTGTCACCAGGACAACCACTTCCGCAGCACTCCATTGGAGCAGAACGTGCCGGTGCTTTTGGCTGTGCTGGGCATCTGGTACATCAACTTCTTCCAGGCAGAGACCCACGCCATGCTGCCCTACGACCAGTACATGCACCGCTTCGCTGCCTACTTCCAGCAGGTCAGTAAGAGTTTAGTACTGAGAGTCAGGGGTTACCACAATCCCCGTGGTAACCATCCCTGTTCCCCCCCAAAATATTGTCTTAAAGACCCAACTGTTGCAGAAACAACATGTATCCATGTTATTATCATCATTCATTTTGTTGGTAAAAGTTGTGTGTGTGTGTATATATATATATACCCATAACTCCACTGTGTTGGTCTGATCCACAGGGGGACATGGAGTCCAATGGAAAGTACATCACTAAAGATGGCGCCCGGGTTGGTTACCATACCGGGCCCATCGTCTGGGGCGAGCCAGGCACCAACGGACAGCATGCTTTCTACCAGCTCATCCATCAAGGTGCTACAGCCCCTATGCTCTAAACTGAGACACCAACATGTGTCTCAGTAACACTATTATAAACTTGCTGTGTCACCAAGTTGTGTGATCGGCACAACAAAATGGCAAATGTGGGAATCTCTAAACTGGGGATCATAGTTTACATTTACATTAGGGTTGTTCCCTCAATTTAATTAATTGATTGAATTCTTTAGCTATGGGATTTAAGTGATGTACTGTTCTGTGTTATATTGATGTTTTTCTGCATTTACGTGCATTAAGTGCGTTCTATGTTTCTGACATGTCTTGTAGTCGGATCTGTTGGTATGTTTGTGTTTGCCATGATAAGAGGACACGTGGAATGTCTTTCCTGCTCACTGTATTCTACTTTGTTGAATGTGTTGTGTTGATGGATCTTTGTCTTGACAGGCACCCGCATGATTCCTGCAGACTTCCTGATTCCTGCCCAGTCCCAGCACCCAATCAGAGACAGCCTTCACCACAAGGTACCGCCCACATGTACTACACATTTAGCTTTGTTAAATATTGACCTTTTAGTCTAATAATATCCATTCATGCAAGATTACCTTTTTCTATTTTCTGTCAGATCTTAACACGAATAACCAAAACCGGTACTGAATGAGATGCATATGCCAGTGCTTTTGTGGTGTGCTTTTGTGTAGTAAAAAAACACAATCTGTGGTGTTCCACAGATTCTGGCGGCCAACTTCCTGGCCCAGACTGAGGCGCTGATGAAGGGGAAGACCTCCAAGGAGGCCCGCGAGGAGCTGGAGGCCAGTGGCCTGGGAGGAGAGCCCCTGGAGAAGCTCTTGCCCCACAAAGTAGGTTGAGGGCCGCGTTGATGATACAATGGTACAAACAGTGTTTCTGCCGGCTACCAATGAACTGATCCTCGAAGGGAGAGACGTGAACCCATTTCACTGCACTGCAAAGACCTAATCTGTTCTATTGCACCAGATTGCAACATTTCAGACATGTATCCACCCATCCACAAATTGAAAACAAACTTTCTGCCCAAGAGACATTCTTCTGTACATGATAAGATCATTTCTGTGTATTTTTGCATTAAAATAGTGGCCCTTTAAAAGCTTACACAGATTCCTCTGTATTTCAACGCAAGGTATTCGAAGGGAACAAGCCTAGCAACTCCATCGTCTTCAAGAAGTTGACTCCCTTCATGCTGGGAGCACTGGTTGGTAAGTCGGGATTGTAATCGTTTTTACTACGCCATCCGGTAATTAAGTATGGTGTGGACTCTTCGTGAAAAGCTGTAGAGAAGAAACAACCTAAGGCTTGGTATACATGATTCATTATGGATGAATGGTAGGGAAAGGCTTTTAGTAAATCATTTTGACTGATACTGATTTGTCTCTAAATTAGCAATGTTTAATAAGCCAGGATCTTATCTACTTTGGAGATCCTGAAAATATAGCCGTGAAATGTCCCCCAACATGCCGTCCTTCAACAATTGGTCAGCATTATCTGATTTGGTGGCAAAAATATTTATTAATAACGTAGAATTATTATTATTTTTTTACCTGAAGATAAAAAAAACAGCATGTCGTTTTTCTCTTCTGTGATATGAAAATAGTCACAAAATTGTCCATCATACTTTCACCTATGACTCACTGTGTTTATTTATGGACATTTGTTCTTTCTTTCTAGCCATGTACGAGCACAAGATCTTTGTACAGGGCGTAATGTGGGATATCAACAGCTACGATCAGTGGGGGTAAGAGAGTGACTTTTTTTACATTTCCGGAGCTGTATTGGTGGTGTTGTCTGCCTTGATAAGTAACAGCATTTTAGGTCAAACCATGTAGATATTAAAATCAGAAACGTGAAACTGTATGGGTTAGAAGAATGCACATAGAGAGCGATGGGGCTTTAGTAGGAAGTCGTATGTTCTCAGGTCATTTTTAAAATGCCTCATGTAGTGTATTTACTTTTTAACTGTAATGATCCTCGTGGTGTATATTTCACCAAATCATCTCTCAACAAACTAATAATTAATGTATTGTACTCTTTGCTTACTGAGTCCAAATCATCTGTCATCAAACTACTAATCCATGTATTATGCTAAATCAATGCCTGGGTGAGGCTGTGTATTTGGCGGAGATCCACTTTCAGCAACTGCCATTCTTACTGTAACATTAAACCTGCATTATGTACTTTTTCCCATCTAGTGGCTTGAATTGTAGCAACAGTTATATTTACATAATTTACAGACGAGAGTTGGTACAATTTATAGTGAAAAATTCCCTTGATGGATTGACTCGTGGATGGACGCATTGTATTCTTGAGAAACTTTCTCATTCATATATTTTTTTTTTTATGGAGTAAATAGCTGCAGTAGAAAAGTTACATAGTGCAGGTCAAAGCTTTCAGATAATCAACTAACACAAGACTGCCACTGAAATGCTGTTGATGAACTAACATTTTGTGGTCGTGTTGCACAGGGTGGAGCTGGGAAAGCAGCTAGCCAAGAAGATCGAACCGGAGCTGAAGAGTGGCGACAAGATCACCTCCCACGACTCCTCCACCAACGGGCTCATCAGCTTCCTCAAGAAGAACTTCGCCTGACCTCCTCATCACTGTCCCCTGCCATGATGACCCATGCCATGTCCGCTGGTTTGGAGTTTCACTCTGTAGTCCTTGAATTTGCTTATCTGTTTGACGCGTGTATGTTCTCTGTCGATCGTCATAGCCCCCGACACAATGGTAACCAAGCACTTTGTGTTTGTGATCATTGGCCAGCTCATTTTAGTGTTAACGTGAATCATGTCTACTGTAGATGGGCATAACCTGCAAAAGGGAGTGACCAGTAGCTATTCCAAAGGGACTGTTCAGAAATATCACCTCTCTCAAATGCATACATATGTTTCTGTAATTTATGAATTTGACCTTTTATTCTCCCTCCACACACACACATACACACACTTCTAAGACATTAGCCACGGAGTTTCAGAATAAATGTTCCATTCCTCACTTAAATTGTCTTCCTGAGTGGTTATTGTGGAGAATAAAAAAAAAGCATGGGTGTATTTGATAGGGGTTCTGATCATAATGGATGTGGATGTGGCAAGGACTTCTGTTTCATGCGGTTAGGCTTTGACATATTGGACATGAAACAGGCTCCTCAACACATACCATGTCACACATAAAAAAAACAAAAACATTACCAGGGCGTGGCTTCATATTTGTGGCTGTTGTAGGGTGTCTTGATGTCTCTACTGATCATTCAGACCTGGTAGATGACTTGCAGAATGGAAGTCTCAGAAGGGTTGTTTTGGTGCTGCGCTGTTTGCACCCTGGCCACAGCTTTATACATATGGCTGTGGGAACAGAAAGGGGGTCACCTTGCTGGGTTCGGGGCTGCAGCAACGTTGGCCCTAGAAGGTCAACTCTACATTGGGGGCTTCCACGGCATTTTTGGAGTGCTTACTATGTGCTGTTGCTTCGGTGTACAATATTTTATTCTGGACAGAACCTATGAATTTTTACCCATGCATGGAAAAGCGGTGCTGATAACAGGTAGGGTTTATTTTTCATAAACAAATTGTTTTTTGTTTGTATGGTTGTAAACAGAATAAGAAATAAAACATTTCTTTAATCAAATCATTATTTGGGGGCTTATTAGTTTGTAATGTTCTTGTTACAGGAGTGAACCCTTACTGTTAGAACATGCTCTAGATTTAAGCTCTGTAAATATTACAATCTCATGACAACCCAAAGACATGCCTAAACATACCAAATCTTTTTGTTTAGTGCAGTACCTCATACCTCAAGTGAATGGAATGTCTTTTTCATTCTGTTTCCTTGATGCATCTTGAACAAAGATAGCAGCCCATTGATGCATCTCGATTACAGGCTGCGATACAGGTTTCGGCCATGCACTGGCCAAGGAGCTCAGCGACAGGGGGGTACAGGTGTTTGCTGGTGTGCTGGATGAGTACGGTTCTGGGGCCCAGGAGCTGAAGAAGCACGGGTCCCACCGTCTGCAGGTGCTTCAGCTGGACGTGACGGACCACGGTCAGGTGGACCGGGCGCTCCGGCAAATAACGGCTGCTCAGCTGGGGGAGGGAGGTGAGCCGCTGCTGCCAACCAGAGCGCCGTTCATGTTTCGATTATGATGTGTCAGGTGATGCTGCTCAGATCATTGGTATGTTTCAATAATGGAAGGGGACTACGATTTTCAATAATCAAGGTTAGAAATAATATTTAAATGGAAGGACATCAACTCCTAAACAAATCCATTAATGATGATTCATAAACACTATAAGAATCAAGTTAATGGTTCATTCTGTGACCTTTTTTCTTTTCCTCTATTAAAAGGTGCAGTGCAGAATTCAGGGGCATTTAGCTGAATGGACTTGGTAGAGATGGAATAAAATATTCATAAGTATGTTTTAAGTAGTGTACAATCCCATGAAGATATGAATCGGGTTCATATATCCCTATATATTTATATAGGGAGTGGGTCCTCTTCTACGGTGCCTGCTATATTGCAGCGCCATGTTTCTACAGTGGCCCAAAATGTTAAAACAGCTCTAGAGAGGACGCTTTGAATTTTTTTTTAATCCCTATTACTATCTTTCCCTGTAAGCTATGACTTAGTTTTACAGACTTAATACAATTTACCTCATCACTTGATATATCATTTTGAAAGTATCAACGGGCAACTTACAGGCTAGTACAGACCACAGTAGCTTCTCCTACTCGCTGGCAAGGGAGGGGTGAGGGTTTAGTCACTGCTAGATGCCACTAAATCCAACACACTGCACCTTTAAGATAGAAAGATGATAAACTGTCCCATCGGCCTGACCTGTTGGTGTGTTATGTCTCCCCCTCATGGCAGGTCTCTGGGGTCTGGTAAATAACGCAGGCATCCTTGGCTGTTTGGCTGATGCCGAGATTCAGCCATTCGCAACCTTCAGAAGCTGCATGGAGGTCAACTTCCTGTCTGCAGTCTACCTGTGTCAGGTGTTCCTTCCCTTGCTTCGGAGATCAAAGGGCAGGATAGTCAATGTCACCAGCATGGGAGGTAGATTCAGCTGAAAAGCACAGGGTGAGCTGCTGGATTGGTCCTGCGAATATCTCAACTTCATGTATTCACCGAGATATCTACTGTTTTAGGTGAGGTTCCCTTCTGCTTCTTTTCTGCGTATGGAGCCTCAAAGGCAGCTCTCGGCTGCTTTTCCAGAGTGCTGAGATTGGAGCTGGCTGACTGGGGTGTCAAAGTGGTTGTCATTCAACCTGCAGGCTTCAGAACAAGTAGGTCCAATAGAACCGTTTGATCCACGTTGACCTCTACTCTTTGCAGTATGACTGGATTTCCCAAATAACATACAATTTAGGAAATCAACAAGCTCAGGTAAACTTATTGGCCTGAGCTGTGTTTTTGTTTGCAAAAAAAATAAATAATAAATAAATAAAAGCAATGTTCATGTTGGTTTCAGACATCTTCAAAGGCTGTGAAGAAAGCAAACAGAAAATTCTCGAAAATCTACCGTCAGATATCTGCAAAGACTATGGAGAGACATACGTTTGCTCCCTGCAAGACTGCCTTTCCAAAGTGGGCCAACAGTCGCCAGAGGACCTGCGACCCGTGCTGAACGACATGTGCCACGCACTCATGGCTCCATCCCCCAAGGCCCTCTACACCCCGGGACAGATGGCCTGGCTGCTACCCCTCCTCTACCACCTCTGTCCCACGGTCATCTCCGACAAGCTCCTCAAAAGCCAAAAGTTTGTTGACTGTGACCCAGCAGGTTTAAGTCCAAAAGCTGGTTCCGAGTTGACTCAAACTTAGTTGTGGAACTTGTGTGAGCAAGTTGGTACAGGCACGATCAAAGCCTGTTTAGGACCCTTCTTTAAACCAGTAGCATTGTTGTCACTATGTTTACCAACTACTGCCACTATGCGGTCAGTGATGGGGTCTTTGTCACAAATGCTTATCTATGACCATCAAGTAGTTTGTAGTACCAGAATAACTAAAACGTCATTGTAAAAGGAGGGTCAGAACTATAAACTGTGTATTGGATATTTCCCCTCTAACTGGCTAGTACATGTTTACATTACCGTGATCTTTCCATCCAGGTAATATTCTATGCAGTAACCTAGACTCTTATCTATAAAGATAGGACAAGGGAGATGGAACATTTAGTCAATGGTTTAATGGACTCGTTTCCCACTGTAATGTGATTGTAACAAATCTATTACAGAAGAATGCATCACATTGCATGTCCATGAACCTCAAAATATATACATTTAAAAAAAGGATGTATAACATCCAAACATCTTTAAAATATTGTACACAATGTTATAACCGAGGATATACCTTATAAAAAGTACTGACTAGGAAAAGAAAACACATTCATATAGTAATACACAACTGTTTAGTCCAGAGTGTTCCTGGGCTAATCTTGAGGTTTTAAAAATATCTTCTTGGTAGTTTCTGTAACATTTTGGTTAACGTCCTCTTCGATAGCAGATCTGTCCCTCTTCTTGGCAAACTTTTTCTTCATACTGCCTACGAGACTCTCGTACCTTGAAAATGTGTAAACATTGAAGAGATGACGTAAGACTATGATCATGTTGAAACAAGTAAAATAGGGAATCCTTAGTACATTTTCAAATGTAATTGATCAACAACCAACACATGGAAAATCCAAATTGTTGCTGTTGCAGCAAAGTAAAGTTTTTGTTTTGAAAATCTAAATAAACTAATTTGCATTTAAAGACAATTAATGCGTTCACTTTAATGCTAGAAGTAATTCATTGGAGGGGACCTAACCTTATGGCCATTTCTTCATCAGTGACATCTTTTAGCATTTTGCTTAAGTCCTCCACATCCTCCTCTTCGGTTTCCTCCTTGGCATTCATCAACAGCATGAGCTTCTGTAGTAGATGCAAAAGAGAAAATATGTTTCTTGACCGCTTCATAATTGAATATTAGCTATGAATGCTGCACTGCATCTTTTTCCAATTAACTGTAGCAATACATGTGTACATTGCCTCAGTACTGGGACTAGCCCCATTTAAACTTCCTCAGGTCCGAATGAAAACACGTTTCTATGGAGTCACACTGTCGCCACCGCGGAAGGCTGGGGACCAAACTACTCTAGTCCATTCATTGAGAGTTGTACTCATGCATGTTCCCTTATGAAAGTATCAGTGCATTATTCCTGATGACACATGCGGGAGAACAGTGGGTACTTTCAAATAACGGACTCGTCATTGGAAAGTGGTTATAAAGACCAGTGTAGTTTCGTCTCCAGCCATCTGCGGTGGTGACAGTGTGACTCCATAGCAATGTGTGTTCATACATGTTCATACGAGGCACATCCTGTGCTGGGACATATACGTACACCATTATATTTAACGCAACAGAAAAGTGAGAAACACAAGGTGAGGTGGTGCATAGCAGATACGTATCTAGAGGAGAAAGTATGCACAAAGGTAGCTCTTGTAAAACAATGACAAATTAAGACCAACCTCCACTTCAGGATTAAAACCTTTGAAAGATATTCGGCCATACTTGAGATCCTCACACGGCACAAAACTCTTTTCTTCGATGATATGGTTCCTGAGAAGTCAAAGTAAACACATTACAGAAAACGCACATTGCACAGCTAAGTCCAGTTGTCAAATAAAATGTGATATTCAACATCTTGAGGTTATAATAACGTCTGACCAATTGTAATTTCGGGGATCAATATTATTTAAATCTGAAACAATGGTCCGAAAGCATTTTGCTTAATACATTACGTGTATACTAAACGTGGACAACACAAGTCTACATAGATTGTGATTAGCACATACTCTTTAGCCTTGAGCTCTGGCAGGTCAAGATACCAATGCTCATCGCTTATGATTCTTTTCTCGTCCTCTTCCAGCTGTTTCTTGGTCTCTGCGTCCAGGCCTCTCTGCATGAACTAGAGAACATCAAGAGACAGGTAAATGAGGTTAAATAAGTAACTTGGTTACCACAATCAAGTAGCTGCATTAGCTGGCACAGCATGGGTGGCTACAACTAGCATGTTGCTAGCAACCACTTACCTTCATGCGTAAGAGGTTTTTGGAGAGTTTTGCAGCATCGTTTGACATGGCTGAACAAATGTATACTTTCACTTCAGGAGCTACGTATTATAGCCTGGTTATGATGAACGTGTGCTGTCACCCAAGCCACGAGTTTGACTTCGTGTCTCCCACGCAGCCGGTGTTAATATCCAGACTCAATCAATCGAACACAGCGCGCATTTTAGAATGACGTGCGGTCGAAGTCTGGCCACACAGTTAAATCAATACGGGTAACGGTACTGTTCTGGTTTTGGTTAGAACGGATACATCGATAACACTCATCGATAATGCTCGTGGCATGAAAGATGTACGATTTATATCCACGAAAACAGATATCAAAGGCATCTAAAGAGTTGTCATTAAGACCTGTTCAGATGATAACCGACCGGACCCTGATGATGCCAAACAGGAGGAAAGATGATGAAATTGATAGTTTGGATGTGTAATAGCATTGCGATTAACTCACGTCACGTGTATTATTATCTTGTTTCAACCATATGTAATAACGTTAGGCCTCAACTAGCACGCAAAATTCTTAATTTAACCACAGAAAAAAGCGTGTTGAATTGCTTGTTAACCAATCAAGCAGGCAAACAAACAAGCAAATAAATAAACAAACAAGCAATCACAGAGAAATATATGTATATCTATCCATCTATCTAGTCTAGGCTATAGGCTATCTGAAACATTTTATCAAATTATCTGACGAGTAAACGCGGGATCTCCAGTAGGTGGCACACTTGAGACAGTTAATAAGGACAGAGCCTCTACCAGATTTATTCTGTTTTTGTCAGTATAAATAAACGCAAGATTGCTGATACCAAAAATAATTTATTGGATATATATATATATATATATAGGTATATATAAATACC
>OOFG01001296.1:0-13737 GCA_900323295.1 Molva molva | reverse complement strand
AATGGGGACGTGGAAGTAAGCATCCTTGAGATCCAGGGATGTGAACCAGTCGCCCTTCCTCACACATCGGAGCAACGCTCTGGTAGTGAGCATTCTGAATTTCCTCGCGGCAACAGACTTGTTGAACACGCGAAGATCCAGAATGGGTCTCATCTCCCCTGACTTCTTGGGAACCAGGAAGTAGCGGGAGTAAAAACCTAGGCGTGACTCGAGGGGGGGAACGGCAGTGATGGCCCCCTTCTCCCAGAGACGGGCCACCTCCGCTGCCAGAGCCGTGCTCGTCACTGGGTCCTGCAGCCTCGTCTCCACCACCCCCATGAAGGGTGGGGGACGGTGCTTGAACTGTATGGGATGGCCCCACCTCAACGTGTTGTTCAACCACGTTGGTAAAACACATCGCTCTCGCCAACACGCATAGCGCTCGGAGAGAGGGCGAGCAGACAGCTGAGGAACGCTGTCTAGGAATACGCTGTATTCCTCGGCTCCTACCGCCTCCACACTGTGTGTGAACCAAGGGGGGCATCCCGCGAAAGGGAGGGGAGGGGCCCTCTGCGAGCGGGAGAATCGCTGCAGATGGCGGACCCACGCCCTACAGCCACCAGGCTGATGGGGGGGTAAGAGGCAGGGAAGAGGAATGCACAACAGGCGCAGGGCGCGGTTGGCCTAAAGGGTAGAGCTCTTTAAAGATGTAATGCTTCCGGAGCTTCTGGCCCCTCGCTGCTGCTCCTCGCTGCTGCTGCCAAGGTGGCGGCACCGGGGTTGGAGGCGGCGTCCTGGCTTGCTGAGACTGCGAGCGACCCCGCTTCCTGCCGGCCTGCCTGCCGGCCTGCCCGCTGGGCTGCCCGCCGGGCTGGCGGGAGGGGCCCGTGAGAATCGCCCCGAACCGGGAACGATTCTCACGGACGGATTGTTGGTGGATGGGTGGGATCCGTGGGCACAGGACGGGCCGCCGGGACGAAGACAAGGGCCTAAAGTAGTCCCCTTGCATATCGTCCAACTCCAGGGCGGGCTGGCGGTGGTGGCATGGTGATACCCTTGATGGCCGCCGCCTCTCCTATGATTTCACTGAAAAGGTTGGCAAAACGGCGTGGCTTCTCCGGCGGCACAACCACCGAAGTGAGCGACGCCGAGGAGCGGGAGACCTCAGATGCGGAGCCGTCAAGGTCGTCCCCGCTGTCTTTGGCGAAGTCCTCTCCGCCCTCAGGGGCCGCCACGCCGTCGAAGATGTCGATCGCGTCGGCATGCCCCACTGAGGGGGAAAAGAACAAATGCCTCGAGAAGAGCCCCTCTCGAGGTAATGCGCGACAGCCGGCGCAAGAGGCAGAGCCCAACAGGGCTGCCCCAGCGCGCTCCACACCGAGGCAGCGGAAGCACGCCGAGTGCCCGTCACCTGGCGGGAGAGACGCCGGGCAAGAGGAGCAGAGAGGCCCTGAAAAGGGCCGTTCCTCTGCTGGCTCCGCCACGCCGCTGCTGCTGGAAGTAGTTCTGGATATATACACAGTTATATACACGTTGTGCACACGGGACAAGCCCATAAGGCGAAGCCTAGACGGCATAGCCTACATGAAATACAACTCCCATCGCCCAAATACATTTTAATAGCTTTTAACAGGTTGTGCAGTCAATACATTACTTTAGTTAATATTACTTGGTGCTGTGGTTAACATGTACATATCAAAATGATGATTCAAAGTTACATTCAAACACCAAGTAACACGTTAAATAAAAGGTGGTATTTTGAGTAAAAGCACTTGAATAGTAATTTCTTGTAGAATTTAAACATATAATCAAAGTAATATTTACAGGGACAAAAAATATTTTTTTTCACTGTTTAGTTCAGGTAGTCTCTCAGAAGGATTTCCTGTTCTGTGGAGAATACCCTCTTGAGGGTCCACTACCCTACTCTGGGAAGTGATTTAGATCCCTGGCACTCCAGCCTCAGCCTCTTCTTGTGAAACCGGTACAGGGTCACATGGCAAATGCCATACAATTTGGCCACTCCTCTGACTGATTTTCCCTGTTTTATTTCATTTGAAGCCCTCTCCAGCAAAGGAAGTGGGAATCCCATGTCTGACTTCCTCTTTCTAATACTTTCTAATACTTTCAACTGACTATTAGCATGCAACTGATTATCATTAACTTAGCATGTGATCAAGCTTATGTAGGCCCAATTCATAAGCTTATTGTATAGTTTAATTTATCTAACATCTAATTTACTTTACCATACACAGTCACAAGGAATGGTAGAGAGCGTTAATGGCACGTTAAAGGCCAAAATAGATCTGCCATCATAGCAAAATCAATTGGGTTGAAGCCCTGCCACTTGCCCTGATGGGAATGTATCAGCACCTCTGTTTGGACTCAGTGACTCTGTGGCCGCCTGCTGGTTATTCTGTGTTTTTGTCCACCATGTGTCTATTTTTATTGTGCCTCTGACTCCGCCTCTCACCTGTACATCCTGTCTTTGTCTGTTTCCCACCTTTTTCCCTGCTCACCTGTTCCTCATTGTGTGTTAACTACTCAGCCTATGTATACCCTGTGCTGTTAGTGCCACCTTGTCAGATTGTTCTTATGTTTGTTCCTAGCATACCTAGTCTGTTCCCACTGCCCTGTATTCTGCCTGCCTGCCTGCCTGTCTGTTTGGTTCCTGCCTGTTTTTTGGACTTTGCCTGCGGTTTTAACCTTTGCCTGCCCCTGGACTACTCTTCTGACGGTGACTGGCTCTTCTTTCTTTGTTTGGATTTTTTCCGTTTTTGTCAACAGCGGCCTTGTGCCCTTTTTGTGTTTTTGCAGTCCTTCTGTGAAACAGGAGTTTATTTTGTTATTGATTGAGCTGAAGCCTTGCTCTGCCTCAAATAAATCTTTATTCTGCTTTTGGGTTCAAATTTCACACACCCTGACAGGAATGTGCATGCAAACAAACCACATGACACATTTGACACCACATGAAATGCTAACAGGAAGACCCATGCCAGTGCATTATGCCACATGAGATACTAATCTATGTCAAACTTTTGTCCCCTCTGCACCTAGCTATTTGCAAACAGGTTAAAGCAGCTGCAAAGCCCAACGACAAACCAGTCCAACGAGGCATCAACCTGGAGCCTGGCGAGTGGGTGTACGTGAGACCAGCCAGGAGACAAGGCCCTTTCCAAATAACTCAAATAACTTCATAATAGCTCACTCCCACAGTGCTGAAAGTACGAGACAAATCAGTGTGGTTCCACTGGAAATGCCAGCACCAGAACCACAGCGGCCCAAGACAGAGATCCAACAGCACCTCCAGGAGAATGCCACTCCTGACGACTCTCATCCACCAACGACTACCAGACCCCGGCCTCCGATCCAGAGCCACCCCATCAGGACACTCCAAGCACCACCGAAGCTGAGTACAACTCTGACACAGCCAACTGTGACTTAGAAGAGTACCCACCCGTACAGTGGACACAGGTCACTCACCTGTGTCCCACACTTCACAGGCGACACAATAAGTAGTAACCAGGCTAAAGGGCCACCAGGGCTTCCCTCAAACTAATAATTGTCACCACGATAAAAATTGAAAATATATATTTCTTTATACAAATATTTTTGTACTTGGTACATTTTGTTAACATTCCATTATGTGAGTCTTTCAGCCACAAAGGGGCTTTAATCTATTACCTCATTAGACCACACAGTATTAAAGCTGACATTACTTTATTTAACCTTTAGTATTAGATCTAACACCAGTTCTGACTAGTTTCTGCTCACACACACAGAGTGGTCAAAACAACACCATATAAGGTTAAACTCATCTCTACTGGCCGTTAAACCATCTGAGATGAAACAGACCTTATAGGCGTAACTTCTTTACCATCCCATCCTTACCAATTAATGTCCGTTTACCTTGTATCTCTGAAGAAACCACGTGTTGAACCTTTACCACAGCATATCACAATTTATTTTACACTGTTATAAAAGCAAGTCATTGCCATTGTATGCACAAACATAAAAAGAAATCATCAGTAAAAAAAAGTCAGTTAAAAACGATATCACATGGTCTGTTTTTGCAGATCCTTTCAAATGCGTTTCATCTCGAACTGGTGCGCAGCGTGTGTAGCTCTGTGAAGGTCTGGAACACTTCATGTTTGGAGGCCGTCTTGGTTGTCGGACAGGGCAGGTCGTTCGCTGGCATGCACAGCGCTGTTACTCTCTGGTGGAAAACATGCAGTTTCATGCCAACAAACATTCCTAAGCGACCTATCCATAGTTCTTAAATTTGGCTATGGTGTCCTAGATGTGAGAATAATTATATAATAATATTTTTATTATTGTCAAAGTTAAATATTTTTGCTCTTAATGCTCCGTTATATAATTTGCTCTGATGCATGAAAACTCAAACTTTATCCTTTGAGCTAAAGGTTCAAATGCGTCGTACCTCGCTCAGTGAGCCAGGAGTGACCGTAATGGCGTAGAGCATCCAGACAGGAACAAACATCGTCGATGAGAGAGTCAAGAACCCGCCGATGACGTAGCCCCACCAGGGGTATTCATATTCGTTGTTAAACTTCAGAGGCGTATATTTCACCAAAGAAAAGACCAGAGTGCACTAAAATGAAAACAAATGCATGTTTAGATGAAGGCCTTCAATGTGCTGATGATGCTTGTATTTCAGTGTTATTCACGCTTGCTTATTTGTTGGTCATTCTACAACATTCTGGGGGTCACACCCATGAATAGGGTGGAATAGATCAGAATGTAGACGAGGTGTTGATGCAATAAGTTGCCACGATTAAACTACAGTGAGTGGTAGAACCCCAGAATGTTCTTGAATAACCAGGGATAAAGTGCATACAAGAATACACATATTTTTTTATCTTAATTTTGTTTAATTTATTTATTTTTAATTGACTTACAGTGCAGACCGCTGGAGTAAGGTACTGCCAACAGTATTTCATGAAGGGCCAGGGCCGGTAGCCAATCATATCCTGTATATTGTCATAATGACGATCTGAACCTAGAAGAATAGAATGACTCATGTAAGCCATTAATTCAGTGACATTATTTAGATGTGTCCTCCGAACAGTCTCTCAATATGCACTTAATGACATCTTACCATATACCCAACCCACGCATGCAGACTGGAGAATCGCAAAAAACAGGAGTGTCATTCCACTGCAGGCATAGTGGTCGAATAGCAGAAAAATATACAGTCCACCCTGCAAAAAAAGAATAAACCATTAATGTAAACACAACTTTCATGACATATCAGGTTCATATTCCTAAAACAAATATGCATTAAAAAAAACATGCCCCTCACATCTGTGACCATCAGAAGACCAATGAGGAAGCTTCCAACGCAGATGGAAAGCAAAAGGAGTTTACGCCGAACATCAGTTCTGAAGATTGAGGGATACAGGTCGGATAACGCTGTGACCAAAGACTCTTGGTTAACAAACTGAAATCAAAAGAAAGTAACGATGGATTACATTTGCAGAGATACATTTTGCATGCTAAATTGATACAGTTCAAAGATGTTACCTCACTGTCCAACCCGAGGAAGATGACCATAATGAAGAAGAAAATGGCCCAGAGCTGAGGTAATGGCATCATGGACACTGCACGAGGGTACGCGATGAACACCAGGCCAGGACCTGGGAGTGGTTCAGTAATGAACTCATTCAATAGGTTCAGGTATACAGTAGAAGTATACAGTCAGCCTCATCCAACATTTTATTTACATTGCTAGAATGTCACCCCCTGGGGGGGCAGACAAGATGACAGATATTAAATGTATTGAGCGGTTTGTACCTGATTCGGCTACCATGGAAATATCCACTCCCTGCTCGTATGCCATGAAACCAAGCACAGAGAAGATGGCAAAGCCAGCTACAAAGCTGGTTAGGCTGTTCAACAGGCACAGATAGATACAGTCTCTGTCAAGACAAAATACAAGTTTCAGTTTTAACTCAACTCTAGAGTCAAGTCCACGCTTTGGAAAGACAGAAACAGGAACCCTGTACATTTGCACATTTATATTTATATTTATTTTAAATGCACAAGTCAACTACAAACGGACAGTTGCATGTATATAGTATGCTTATCTTTATTCTAATAGTTTTTTATTGGATTTTATTTAAAATTGTTACATTTTATTTGTATATATACTCTTGTTTTGCACTATCTTTCCCACGGTACTGCTGGTCACCCGTGAATTTCTCCTAAAGGGGATTAATAAAGAACTATCTATCTAAACAACGGCTCTGTGTACACAATATAATTATCTAGGTTTGACAAAAAAAAGGTTACGCAAATGGCCCAACACACAGTCGAGAGATCCCTGCTTGATATGTGAAAGTACATACAGGTTAAAAATTTGTAACATCAATGGTTTTTACAATCTCCGTGTGTGTAGAGACGTAAGCAACTAAGTAAAGCAGGCGCAGTATGGCAATCTTTCAGATCTATTCAACACCACATTGCTTTATATTGGTTGACGACCAACTAAGCGCGTGACAATGCATCCGCGAGAGATTCGTTCTAGACGAGAATCCATCTCATCAATCTAGGTTGGATGTAACGTACACCACTTCTGGAGGTGGATTTGACAACGGTTGCTGCATCTCTCGTACAAACGTTCCATCTGGTTCAGATGGAGAAAACTCTTCTAACGCCACTGTTTAATTTGTGATTGGAAGTCAGATTCTCTTGTGTAAACAATGTCACTGGATACACAATTGGTTAATTGATTCATAATTAGTTACCTGTAGCAGTTGTTGCTGTACTTGTTGTAACTTCCTAAAGCGGTCAGTACACCAGTGCATATTCCATAGGAATAAAAGATCTGACTGCCAGCATCCAACCATACCTGAAAAAGATAAAAGGACAAAGCTAAAAGTTGATTTTTAGTTTGTTCTAGTAGCGAATCATTGTTTCTGTTATCATGGTCATACCTGTGGATCGGTGAGTCTCGATGGGTCAGGGTAGAGGTAGAAGCTGATCCCGTCTTTGGCCCCTGGTAACGTAAGGCCGCGAACCAGCAGCACAAACAGCATCAGATATGGAAAAGTAGCAGTGAAATACACTATCTGAGAAAGAAAACAAAAACTTATCTTATGTATGTATGTATATATATATATCATATATTCTACTATATGACAGTAATTGAAGATTCAACTATACCTTTCCTGTCGTCTTCACCCCATTCCAGACACAAAAGTAACAGATTACCCAGGCAAGCAGTAGACAAAGGGCCAGATCCCAATGTACATTGCCAAGTGCCTCAATTCCACTTGACAAACCTAGTATTCTTCTCCTGTTAAACAAACATAATTTAGAAAAAGCCAAAATACAAAATGGACGGTGGCGTGCATAGACCATTTGAGGGGTAGGGATGAAAATCTGAGGCACTTTGAAAAAGGATTACATTTTCTCTATCATAGAGGTGCTCTAAAAAGTACTTTACACTTAAGCTTTCTCTATTGTGAGGGCATTCTAATGTGTACTGCACCCATGTTTTCTCAAAGGGGCACTAATAAGAGCATAATTCGGGTGTTTACCACAGAGGAACCCCTGTGCCTCCCTTGTGCACGCCACTGCAAATGTATTTCATAGAATTATAACTCCTTCCACTTACTCCCAAAATTCTATGACGGAAGATGTGTCTGCATAGATGTCCACTTCAGATGTTCCATTATGACCCTGCTCAAAACAGGTTTCTGGTAGCAATGAGTAAAAAAGGAAAGGAGGGGTATTATATTGTCCCTTAAATAACTGATATCATTGAAAATGCATGGCATGTAATACAGGTGTCTAATAAAATAAATAAGTAAACTAATTCATAAATAATAATAAAATAAAAAAATAAAGACAACATAAATTGTGAACCTGTGTTCCAACTGTTTCGACAACTCGCCCAGGGAAGCTCAGCATGGAAGGAGAAGAAGAGATAGAGAATGGCCCACGCCAAGATGACAATGTAGTACACACCAGTGTACAAGACGACCACTTGGTTACCGAAGCCTAGGCCTGTTGGGAAATAGGCACAACCACACAGATATTCCAGAATTATTTAGCTGCTACATAGCATGTGATTCAGCTTGTAGATCCAGCTGCTTTATCCTTTTCTTCCTCTGATTTTGTTTTGGAAAGCATCGCTTGTAAGTTGCAAGTGTGGTGTAATGTATTCTGTTATGTTACATTTAAATATTTAGTTAATTTACATGTGAATATGGCCAATGAAAAACTAGCTATGAGAAGCTATGGTGTTTCCTTAGCCACAAGCAACTAAAAGCTGTCCTATATTCAGCGTTCCTGATCCATGGACAGCTGTGGACGTGTACTGGTGGTGCGGACGCGCACATGGTTTGTACTGGTAAATACATATGTTGTTGGCTTTTTCTTAAGGACCCTTGTTCAATGCCTTATTGCTTCCTAAACTACTCACTAACTAGCACAAATGCTGTCCTTGAAGAAAGAAATAACGTTCCTGCAAGGGTGTGAAACTGTGTTGAAAAGCTCTGTGACACTATGATCGGGGGCTCACTCTGCTGGAGGAGACTCTTGTATGCATACGTTAAATACGTTAAATATAACTTCTATTAATATTTACAGCTCGTGTGTCACACGCCTGAAGCGTGAGAGCTGGCCACCCTGCAAATGTACCTTGAAATAGTGGACATATCTTTTTCCAACAAGAGATTCCACCCTGGCTAGTGTACTGGCCCAAGGACGTCTCCAGGAAGAAGAGAGGGATCCCGCAGGTGACCAGGAACAAGATGTAAGGTATGAAGAAGACACCTATGAAAGATTGGACCAAAATATGAAATTCATCAGTGTAATGATCTTAATCTGGGACAAATACATATTTCTACGTGCAGGATAGTATTGTGGCTATTGCAATCCTAGAGCAATATGCCTAACCCCTTCCCCCAATTCACTGTGGGTGGCTTTTTTATGTGTGTGTGTGTAAATTAATAGTTATACTAGTACATTTTTACTTGATCTTCAGCACATATCAGTAATGCCACTTAGGGGTGTGTGAAATGTACTGTAACAGCCAAATAAACACTTACCACCTCCATTTTTGTAGCACAGGTATGGAAACCTCCAGACATTTCCCAGACCAACAATGTTTCCAGCCACTGCCAGAAAGTACTGAATTTTATTGGCCCACTGCTCCCTCTCCGGTGGTTTGGTTTGAGAGTCCCCACTGGCCAGGTGCGTCTGTACTCTGTTCCCTGGCGACTCGTATCCCTGCTCCATTTCAACCTCCAGAGCACTCCATCTGGATCAGATGTACATGTGCGGTTTGGTATCCTAAGTATTTAAGGACGTCATACAACAAGGTATAAATCTCAGCTAATTATTGCAATGTAAGATATATATATATATATATAATATATTCATATTATGTAAATATGTGTTGTTAAAGGATTTGGCCGTTTTGTTAAGACCCCAGGTTAATTGTTGACCTTGTGTATGTGGAGATGTAAATCAGCCAGGATATTAGTTTAACTCACTCCCTCTCGCTGTGTAGGGGCATACCTAAATCTGACCTTTGTCGATCAATTGACATCTATTATATACCAAACGAGTTTAGCAGCTCCCCATAGCTGTATCTTTGTTTTGTCCAACCAAAGTAAGCTCAAACTAACTGCCTAACGTGATCACAAAGAGAGACAGTATAGGTTTGTGGGAGTGTGTGTGTGGATGATGGCTGGTTTAAGCAGCCTCACCTGGCCGAGTCTGATTGGACTCTGGGGTTGGTATATTGCCATGAGTATAATCATGTTAATTTAATAACTACATATTAAAAGTTATTTAGCTCTTTATATTTATCATATTTTCTATAATCTAAGAAACAATGGTATCACTAAAAATAATGTCATTGTTTAGGCTCCACCAATAGGAGGAGCTTGTGTAACCCCTGTTAGCACCAATTCGAAAACCCTAGCCATTGATAGACCAATCCTAGAAGCGGCAGGGCATTGCAGTTGTAGAGCGCCTGACTCAAAAAGATCCCCCACAGGGTTGAGGAAAAGTACCAATGTTCAGAGTTCAAATGGAGGGGTTCTAGATTTGAGAGGGAGCTTTTTAAGAATGTGCCTACAAACAAGTTTTGTATGATATACTCATGTCATCATATTACCAGTGTCCCCAATGCTTTTACTCTGTATGCCAATATATAACCTTTTTTTAAATACTCTTATACTATGTAACCAACACAAAGAAATAATGTATTTACATTTACATTTAGGGCATTTAGCAGACGCTTTTATCCAAAGCAACTTGCAATAAGTACATTTGTCTTTTTATGAATATTGAATACATTTTCAAAAACATTGTTATCTTTTGACTTATTCTTTACTATACAAATGATTTGAGTTTCAGTCTAAAAGTGCCTAATATTGTTCAAATGTATGTATTTGGTTTAAAGCTGTAGCAAATGAGATCCTTGGTAAATGCACCTGCTGCAGGGGGCTTCCCAGCTTCCAGCAACCCGTGGCAAGTGGGGCCCACAAAGGCAGCAACTTCTGAGTAAGAACCAATGGAAATGCAGCTGGTTTCTTCGACCAGTCTGTTTGAGAGCAGGCTGGAACTGCCTTGGCTCAGTAGCTTTATCAATAGTGCCCACAATGAATGAATGAATGAACAATCCATTAATTTAAAATGCAGTGTTCCAATCAGTTAAGAAACACACCCTCCTACACTTAACCTCAAGGAGCTCGGCAAATGTAGTTCTGAACTCCGAATTCAGAATTATCACACTGCCTAAAACGCAACCACTATCTTCGCTCAGAAGTCAGATAGCATGCGCAGTGGGGTGTAAACACAGAATCAAAAGTTGGAGAGCTAAGCTACATAGCCAGGGCAGTTCGTATGCGCTTTCTTGTGTTGGACAAAACAAAGATACAGCTATGGGAGCTGCCAAACAGTCTTTTGGAATATAATGGATCTCAATTGATTGCCACTGCCTAATTTAGGAACGCGCCTACGAGTGGGTGTCACAATCACGGGCGAAGCCACGGCCAAGAGACATTCTCGCCATGGTCTTATGAATCAACACTCAACGCCACATATTACGGAGCGCATGCCCATGCACTCCTCATGTGAGAATGCACTCCTCAAGTGAGAATGCACTCCTCAAGTGAGAATGCTCATCAATCACTCAATCATTGTCAGCACTTCCTTACCATATAAATAACCTGTTCTTTTCTCACTATCCTGGAGGAACGTCCTCCAGTGGATTTTTGTTTAGCCTTAGGAAGATTATTAGTTATCTTTCAGTTATAGTTCGTTTTGAATCTTGTTGGTTCTATAGGCTTTATTTTCCCTAAGATCCCTAGAAGACTATTGGACTCTGTCGCTCTCTCTCTCTGCGCCTGGGTCCTGGTTAACCAAAACGTTACAGTGGGGATGAGTTGAACAAAACTCATGGCTGATTTACATCTCGACCTAGACAATGTCAACAATTAACCTCGGGATGTAAAAACCCGCCAAATCCTTTAAGATAGGAATATTGTTATCCGGAAAGTTATGTTAAACCTGTGTCTAATCCTAGCTCCTTGCTATGGCCCTTTAGCATGGAGACCATCCTGATCACGTGAAGAAGACACATTCTGTTTTGCTACACGGATCGATTTGGACCTCTAGCCACCCACATCGATTTCCTGAAATAACAATGTAATCGGGGACAATCAGGGACTGTGTTGATGATGTAACCGGGCCAATCAGGGACTGTGTTGATGATGTAACCGGGCCAATCAGGGACTGTGTTGATGATGTAACCGGGCCAATCAGGGACTGCGTCGTAGTTGGTGACATAAAATACAGGCCGCCGCTAGCAAAACAGTAATGGCATCTACCAAAGCAATGAGCGGTAACGATAACATTAATAGAGTAAACGCAGCCATAAAGTAAACACAGCCATAAGTGCAGTTATTGCAGAAATAGACTCAATAACAACTAATAATTAATTATGACAAGTACAAGAGTCAAGGCAAGGCAAGTCCTTCCGCCCACTGAAATCGATGTGGACGGCTAGCGGTCCAGACTTATCCGTGTAGAGGAACATAATGTGAGGTCACATGATCAGGATGGTGTTAGGTGTCACTTTATTGACACTCAATCGTTTAGGTTTCTCTTAAGGTCATTGTTCTTTAAACAAAACATACCGGTCCGTACTATGCAAGCCTACTCTATAAAAGCCTAGACTGAAACTGAAAACTTTCCAATACTGTTTAACATATAATCTTTTTGTCATTGTGAAAAAGTTTCAATAACATGTAATTTAAATATTTATGTCTTATGTTAATTTGTTGTAGACTGGTATAATGGCTTGTTATGTAATTTCCAAAAAATGGAATCCCTTACAAAACATTTTGATGAATGTACAGCAATCTTACTGGACCATGCCCTGTATTCATGTGAATAATAACGGAGTCCTTATGTCACTGGGTGCAAAATTACTGAAGCAAGATTAGACAGTCTACACAGTATATGAACCACAATATGCGGTATGTTGACGCAGAACGGAGAGCGAATTTCCCACTAATGTCCACAAAGTGGAGCGTGAACAGAAAAATACATGCAATGATAAAATATAGTTTTGTACTCTTTGTTATTTCATTTTAATGCATATATATAAATATATCTTATGTACATTTTCAAAGATGATATAAATATTTCTACTTGGCACTAAAGAAAAAAATGATAACTTACCTGTTGAAAGTCAGACGTCACTACTCCTCAACACAGCTTGGGTTGAATGAAACCTTGAATGTGATCCCAGAGGCTACTGAAGCCAGCAAAACCAGTCCTCTTGTGAAACTAGCAAAACCTGTCCTCTCTCTCTCTCTCTCTCCCTCTCTCTCTCTCTGTCACCGATTCTAGGGCTGTAGCATCAGATTGCAAGAGGAACAAAAGCCAGCAATCACTGATTGAAGTTTATTGCAACCCATTCAATTCATTCCATGCATTCATATGTTGGTTAAAATAAAAAATAACAATATGATCAAGATTATTTGAAGTTTGTGTGGCTTAAAGTCACTATATTACAGATTAAGTGTGGCTAAATTGTTTTCTTACACATTTCAGAAGCTATATTAATGGAATGGGACGACTCCAGCAGGTTCCAATGCATAGATTATTATTTGCGGCCACCAAAATGATTTCAGACTGCCAAAGGAAAGCCTTTACTGCCAAAAATAAAATCTTTCAGAAAACAGCAAATAAAATCCAAATAAATGTGCAATGTGTTCTATCTGTTTGATTGTATACTTTCCAATTTGATTTGACAAAATGGAAAGTATCCCTACAGAGAAATACAACTTGTTTCTTACCTTTCGCTTGATCATGGTGTATGTTATTGTGTCCAACCAAGTCTCGAACGATGACAAGTTGTTGCAGGACAGTAACGGTGGAAACGTGAGTAAAAGCTGGTGATTAAGAGCAAAGCATCAAATACTTGATATAATAGTAGTCACACATTGGTGTACCATAAACCGTAGAGTTGTACCACTTTTTTTCCCAAATTTTAGTCTTTACCAAAACATTAACATACATTGTTAGATGATTGTGTTGTAAGTCATCTATAAACTTTTAGTTAATCATGAAATTATCCTAAACAAATCATTAGCAGATTACCATTACCAGTGACCTGAAGGCACCCCAGCCCCCCACACACTCACACTGTCCCAAATGGCTCGACCCTCCCCCCAGCATTCTCCTGTACAACACCTCTCCATCTGCCCCCCC
>OOFG01001295.1:0-14573 GCA_900323295.1 Molva molva | reverse complement strand
GGCAATGGTATAATATAATGAGCAATGGTATGATGAGCACAAGGGGGAAATATGTGCAAGTACAAGTACATTTATGACCATCAGCACAAGGTTCAAAAGCACCCAGACCTGCTGGATCATCGATAGCACCGGCGTCCACAATCTCGTCGTCCTCTTCCTCTGCTGGCTGCGGTGGCTCGTCGGTCTTCTGCCTCGCGGCCCTCCTCTCCTCTGCCGCCTCCTGCTCCGCTTTCCGCCGGGCCAGGGTCTCGCTCTTAGGAGGCCGTCCGCGCCCTCGCTTCTTCTGAACACCCACTGCAGAACCAGCACAGAAGACAATATAAATGATACGTTTAATATTGTTATATATTTACTCATTTCACTTTTAGCCCAAGCGACTTGCGACTGAGACTGAAAACAACCAATCAAGCTTTATTTTTGTTTGACTGGCCACTCAACACTGAGCAAGTTGTGTGTCACTCTGGACAAGAACCAATACCTGCGCTTCTGAAATGCTTATCCCGCATGTGGTTTATGAGGGTGTCTTTGGACGTGCTCTTGTACGGACACATCTTGCACTTGAACTGCTGCACGATCACCACCTCCATCATCTCCTCCAGCTCCGCCAGGTTCGGGTGGCGGTCCCCACTGCCCTCCGCCATCTCTACCGACATGTCCGAGTCCCCCAGCGGTCCGGGCGTAACCTCAGGCCCCTGGGAGCCCTCAGGCTCTTCCCGGCTGGGGGAGCCCAGCATCGGCACCGCCTCCGGCTCCGGGTTGGCACTGTAGGTGCCGCTGCTGCTGATGAAGGGCCCCGGCTGGCTCTCGCTGCTCTCCAGGGCCTCTGGGAGCCCGCCGGACCCTGCGGTGTCCGCCATGGGGTGGTGGTTGGAGGAGGAGGAAGAGCCTTCGTCCGCGTAGCCCTCTCTGCTGTTCTCCACATAGCAGTGAGAGTTCAGAGGATGCTGCTGCTGCTGATGGGAGTGCTGTGGCCGATCGAGGTTGTGGGTTTGAACGTCGTAGTCACCATAGTCATCGTCGTCATCGTCGTCGTCGTCATCACTAACGTGACTTCCGGCGGTGCAGTGAGAGTAGCCCGGCTGCTCCGAGTCGGCCGCCGCCACGCAGTCCCCTCGGTACTCGGTGGGGTACTGGCGGCCCGTCTGCGCGCCGTGGTCGGCGCTGCTGTCGATGTAGCTCCGCGGACGCTCCACCTCCGCCTCGCCACCGCACTCCAGGTACTCCGCACTGCACTCCACCACGTAGTGACAGTGGCTGGTGGGGTTAGAGTCCGCCCCGCTGCACTCCACATAGCCGGGCAGGTCCCGGTCGCAGCGGTTGTCCCCGCTGTAGTCGGGGAAACTCGACCCGGAGCGAGTTTGGTCGGGCTCGTCTCCGGAACACTCGCCGTAGGCGGATGAGGAGGATTCGCCCGTCTGGTCGGGGCCGCAGTCCATGTACTGGGAGGGGTGGGAGTGCTGAGGCTGGTCGGGCTGCTGGTCACCGCACTCCTCAGGGTAGCCCGAGTATCCGGGCCTGTAGTTGGGCTCCAGGTTGCCCTGCAGGTCTCCCTGGTCCACGCAGGTAGAGGTGGGCCCCTCTCCGGAGGCCTCGGTGGCTATCCTGCTGGACAGAGCGGAGGACATCTGGGCTACCATAGGAGCACCTGTAGGAGAGACAGGAGCATAGGTGGCCACTCAGATACAGGTCCAAAAGAAAATACTTAATTTAATCTTCAATGTCATAATGGTTATCTAAAGAAGATTTTCCAACTAAAAAGGTAATATGTGATGTTGTTGGCAATTCTATACTTAGAAGAAAGGAGAAACGCAATTGAAGTTGAATAGAAGTGTTGAGGAGAAATATTAAACAACATAAGGATACACCTAGATTACCATCATCCGGTCCTTGCAGTATCAGATACTGGGTGGTCTCTGCTCCTCCATCTTCTGCGCTTGTTACTGCTATGCATCCTACAAAACATATCACACCAGAGGCAGGAATCCTTAATTGATTTTAAAAAACCCAAAACACCAGTATAACATTTCTCATTGACCCACCAACCAGCCCCGTACCGTTCATAATGTCGGGTCCGATGGTTGACTCTATGATCTTGTCTATGGCAGAGCCCAGGTCTGAGGAGGTGGACGCGGTCGAGTCGGACACCATCATGGCTCCGTCAGACACGACGCTGGAGTGAACCAGCACCTGGGCCGACTCTGACACCAGCACAGACTGCGTCACCGTGGAGACGCTGGAAACGCTGGTGGACTGGGCCACCGAGGAGGAGTCCGGGAGGTGCACCGAAGAGACCCGGACGTCCGTGCTGGAGCTGGTCTCTGGGATGAACACCTTACATGGAGGTAAATTAAAAAAAGATGCTTAGGTGCTTAAGAGGAGGGATTGAAACGACACTCAAGTCCCTTCTGGGCAGTGAAGTGGCTAAGGTGGTTGACTACCAGTCCAAAGGAACATATCCCTCATGTCCGCAGTCTACCTGTAGGCATCCTTGAGCCAGATGCATAACCCCCTTCCTGCTCCTGAATGACAGGGATCTGAATTCGCTGTAGGTTGCTTTGGATACAAGCTTAATGACTAAATAGTAAATAGGCAACGAAGTTCTTATCAACTTCTTTGAGATCAGCCTGTACGTAGGCGACACTGTTGTTGCTTATGTTTTGTCTCCCCATTTAAGAACTTAAATGAGCTTTAAAAAAAAGGTATTACCACAAGACCCTCTGAGCTTTGTCCCACGTGGCAGTCAGAATCTGGAATCTGTGCATGTGGAGCAGCTGCATCGCTGCTGTCTGCAGACATGGCCTCCGATGACTCCACACCCATGCCGCTCTCTGAGGGCTCCTCCAACCCAGAGGGGCCGGCATCACTGCTGCTCTCTACCTCGTTCTCCTCCAAATCCATCACTGTCCACAGAACACACAAAACACTTATATTACACCAATGTCACACCATGTGTTAAAATACTATCTTGTAATATACAGTATTGTAATATATGTCTTAAGGCATGATTTGTTCTTCACTCTATATTAGACAGAAAACAGGACTAAAATTATGTAATTTCAATAATATGGATGCAGATAAACAAAAAATTTGAGGATTATGTAAGAGGAATATTCAATAAGGAATAATGGAATATGTTTGTGTTTGTTTCCACACTGGTTGGCGTGTGTTCCAAAAGAAAAGCACCAAGGACGGTTTGAGTAAGTTATTTATTTGCGAGCTGGGTTAAGGTCATTTTTTTAACATTATGCAGACACACCGAAGACAAGCATGTACTTTACATGATATAATTAAATCGCTTAGAAGTCTGACATGGCACACTTTGAGTTGTTTAGCTAAAGCAGTCCGTTCACAAAGGACTAACGATGCGAAGTAAATTTACCAGATGTTGGTTTGCATTTCGTACTTCTATCCCATACAAGGATACAACAAATCTGCAAACTGTATTAACGGTATACTTGGGCGTTTTATCGAAAGACCACAATTAAGTCGCTTGCGAAAACTATTATGGCCGAACATATTTGACTTGTATGCCGAGCTCTTGCTTGAGCGTATCATAACATACACTACAACCTTGAACATTGACTAGCCTGCTAGCTATTTGGCTAATATAAACAGGCCTAGCTGTCCTTCTTCTTGCCTGCTCAGCGTCGCCATTTCCAAGCTCCTATTTTCCACTCAGGCATTCTAGAAGCTCTACTGGGGACCTCGAGGGCCTGAGCTACAACAGACCGCCCAAATGCCGTCCCTGAAGAAAATTATTTAATTTTCACCCTCCATCCCGAGATTCGCGTCTGTTTTTCTTACCGTGTGTTTACGAGTTGAATCGTATATCTAGTTGTAGACCGGTTGAAAAGAAAATACATTTGCGAGCGGTACTTTTTCCGCCATTCTAGTCGGGCGCCATGAGTATGTCCTTGCTTCCTGTTCTTCAAACCGGATCTTATTTATCGTTTAGCTAAAAACAAACAGTCGTAGAATATAATTATTTTTTTTATTAGGTGATTTTAGTGCTACATCTTTTTGCAATATCCTGATCCAACGCGGCTTTTTTCAATTTGAGATATTTGTTGACATTTGGTGGACTATTGTGTTGAGTGGAAGGCGTATTACGTAAATCGGTGCGGAGTAATATGTTCCTCGAGTAGAAGGATTATAAATGTATCAACTACTCATCTGAATTTAGTCACCCAAATTACTCGTAAGATATAAGGGATGTCATTTAAACAGTAACGGTTGCTGCTTCATTCCAAAATAGATTAATATATTGTTAAGTAATGCATTTCTTCCATGCCTATCAGTGATGTGTGCATTAATGCAGAATTCGGACTGGACTCTGAAATATTTAGTTATAGTATATTTATTGGAATTAAATGTCAACTTAAATACAAAATATCTCATTTTATAAATTATTTCAGTGAAGGAGACATGCAATGCCACCCAGTGCAAATAACTGGCATCAAGCCAAAATACACAAATTATACAAAACAAACAACATTTTGACAAAAGAAACATTGGGCCTATCTATTGCTTAAAAATTAAATACTGAAACGGTCTGAGCCTGTCAGACATAGAACCTTATTCTGATCTGATGCAGATACTGTTTTTGAGAGAACAGTTATGGTCCTATTCCTGCTATTCGCATTTATATAATCTGTTCACAAATTATCAAATGAAGAGTGATGCAATGACAAAGTCTCACTTAAATTTCCTTCATCTGAGCCTTTCAACTAAACATTGTGTGGGACTCACAAAAATGGCTGTTAACAATTTTGCATTGCATGTGACTGTTCACAGTTCAGTTCAAGAGAAACTGTCAACAAGATATTACTAAAGGTTATTTTGATTGTATGTTGTGAGAAGTGTTCTTCACGTCAGGGCTTCTCCTCAGTCCTACTGGCCAGAGGCGTCTGAACAATGGAGGAGGTCATACTTGATGTAGCCAACACGGTTGATCTGGCGGCGAGAATTCATACGCCAGTAGAAGCGATCACGGCAGAAGTACATGTGACCTAAAGTTGAGAGAGATTCAAATTGCCATGTAAGCTGTAGAAAACTTTTCATATACATAAAGTACTTTGAATTTTTATTATAGTTGAAATAATGTGTCAAACTATTCAGATGTTCACCTTTGAGTAGGAATACATCTTGGACGTCACTGGGAACGCCAGCGAAGACCGAGTCAATTGTCCGAGGATACCCTCTGTCCATCTTGAGTGTCTTCAGATCAAGCCTGGTAGCATGAAAGACAATATAATGACCATGATTGTTTAATACAGGCATTGCAAATGAGTTTCTCAAAGTCTTCAGAAATTATTGTTGATATAACATGCATCAGTGTTATTATAGTAGTAGTAGTATAATACCAATGCTATAGGCATAATCACTACTATACCGGGTAGACTGAACTGCAGCACTGGATAAACATGTGAAATTCACTTCCTTATCCAGTAGGACATTTCAAACAACCAAGTGTGGGCTTGATGAAAAAAGCATGGTCCACCTGAGTTGGGATGGCTCAGAGGTTTGCTATGTTTTTGTTATGTTTGTAGGTTTTTTCAACCACTATGTTTGCACCTAAGCATAAAGGTTTCAGTTCCCAGCGAATCTCACCTCCAGTAGTTCCCCCCGTTGAAGAGCAGGACTTTGCTGTTTTTTCTCTGCACGGATCCATCCACCATCTGAACGCTGTTCGGCAGGCCCAGCTTCTCGATGCTGCGGGGTCCAAGTACCTTCTTGCCAGTGTACACCCAGAACTGAGTTCCTTTGAACACAATTAGAAATATTTCCTTTAATGCAGGGGGCAGGATAGTGTAGTGGCTACTAGTGTTCGAATCCCAATCCCAAATACCCTTAAGGTACTTGGTTCGATCCTCAATGTCTGCAGCCACTGTGGGCATCCTTGAACAAAATGCTTAACCCTACTTGCTCCTCAGTGCAATGTATCTTAATTCACTGTGAGTGACTTAGGATAAAAGAGGGCTGCTAAATAATTAAATATTACCGCTATTGATTTATGGGTCCAATTAGCAAACTGAGGGAAGGCTCACCTGCAAAAAAGTACATCTTTTTGGTTTCTGTGTCCTCAAAGGCAGAGTCAATCGTAGCTGGCAGGGCCGGCCACCTCTCAGACATAGCAAATGGACCCTTTGCTCCTGCCTTATTGCCGTTGGACATCTTCCAGTAATATCTGATGGAGAAAAAAAAAAAAAAGTTAGAACAAAGGCCCTGCCATTTCCAATTGATGTTTTATTTTGTGAACGTAGACAGACAGGTACATTGCTTATTGGCCTACCCGTCCTTGAAGAAGTGCAGCACATTCCCAATCTCGGTGATTGTGTCAAACGTTGTCACCTGGCAGACATTGCCTCGATCTGCAGGTGTTTGGGTGGTTGTTGGGGTGGGGGTTGGTATGTCAGGCTTGGGAGAGGGGCCCGGTGGGTTGGGGTCAGGGCCGGTTTTAGGTCCTGGGGAAATACAATTTTAGAATTGGAGAAAAATAGTTGCTTGTGATTGAATTTGCATTTTTAATGAAAACTATACTGGATGGTTGTTTGTTTTTATTATAAGCAGTTGGGCTTACCATAGAGATACTGAATGCCTTCAACGTCGTCCGTATGTAGGGAAAAGTTCTCGATGAAGCTGTACATTGGAAACATAAGTGCGTCTCTCACGTTGGAATGGTCCAGACCCAGGGCATGTCCAAACTCATGGGCTGCTACCAGGAACAGACTGTACCCTGGGGGGCAGAAGAAGAGCCACTTCAACTTAACAAATCATAATTCAACATTCAATCGGTCATCTAATAAAAAAGGGGACTCAGTGTTGCATTAATGGTTCTGGCGTTTTTTTTTTTGCTCACCTTGGTCAGGACAGAATCCCCATTTGGTGTCTGTGTCAAAGTTATCAGTGGTGGCACACCATAGCCTGCCGTCATTGCGGCCATCGCTAGTGCACGAGTCGTACGACTTTCCCTGGAAATGGAAGGGGAAGCGACAAGGCTCGCCCTCCGAATTTCCGCCGATCACAGCTGTGTCTGGTGGAGCAAAGAAATTAAATTGTAAATTTTAGCCATTGTGCTGTGGTGGCAGTAATTCATTGATCATACACCAGGCAGAGGTTTGCTACTCACCACGACTCGGGCAGAATCCAAATTTCTTGTCGTTGTCAAAGTTGTCAGTGGTGGAACACCAGCGGTAGCCGTCATCACGGCCCTCCGCGGTGCAGCTGTCGTACGTCTTCCCAAGAAATACGAAGGGAAATACGCACGGGCTGTCATCGCTGTTGCCTCCGAACGTGTACAAAACTGTCAAGAGGAGTAAACGGGAACGGATGGGAAATTATTATAGATGTCAACAATTCCCCAGCCCCGTAAGCTTCAAGTTTAAGACGCTGTGACATGGCCCATAATAGAACTTGTCAATCTTACGTTCACTGGGGCAGAAGCCATATTTCTGGTCCGTTGCAAAGTCAGCTGTAGTGGAACACCAGGGCAGGTTGTCGGAGCGTCCTTCCGTGGTACAGCTGCTGTATGACTTTCCCAGGAAGGTGAACGGGAAGTGGCACAAAGCTCCCTCTGCATTACCAAACGACGTCTTCACAACTTGTGTGTGAAAGAGGGGGAAAACAGAAAAGAAAGCTCATTTTTATTGCCATCAATGAAGTGACCACTAGGAGGAGGTGTTCTCTTAAATACTGCAGGTGATGTGGAAGTCGGTTCCCTCTGAGTATAGTATAGGCCTTCGTGTTCCTACCTGTCCCTTGGCCTAGGGTCCAGAACTCATCATCGTCAAAGTGGGCGTCACCCTGGATCCCTTCGCCGGGGGGGTAGGCGTGGGCCAAGAGGCCGTCCTTGCCATCAAATGGATACGGGTCCCCATGATCTAGCATAGACAATTATATCAAAATAGTATATCAGAACAACTCATTTTCAAATATTCAGAATTCATCACGGTATAGATTGAGAGAGATTTGACCTACTCTCTTTCCCGAAGGATATCATGATATCGGCGTTGCCGTCATATAGACGGGTAAAGGTGAGTGGAGTCACGTCACTCCACACCTTGAAGGCCCTGGCGAAGGCGTCGTCGGTCAGGGAGGCTGCCATATCAGGGGAGTAGTTCAGGATCCTACAGGGGAGACGGCGATGTATTCATTAACATCACTAATAGGCAATGGCTATGTGGGACGATAGTGTATACAACTGTATCTGGATACTATTATGTACTTCTGGGCACCGCATGTCAGAAGTATTGAAGTATCACAATGGTCATTTAAAACTCCCTTTCAGGAATTATAACTTTTCACTTCCTATCCCTTTCCGCCCACCTGTAGGTGACGTCATTGTGGTCCCATTTGAGGTCTCCGTCGAAGGTCTTGTAGCTGCGAATGTCTGGGACCCCACAGCGGGGGCGTTTCATGGTTTCCAGCGTGGTCTTGTCCAGCAGTCCGGTCTCCTCCAGACCCATCTGCTTCTGCAGCGTCTTCAGAGCTTTGGAGGTTGACACAATGGATTGGAAGCCGCTGCGTTGCACAGTCTCCATGTAGCCGAACCTCTTCAGGTATTTCTGGGGTAGAGAACACAAAGACACACGCAAATTAGTACAGGGGGAACTAACTGCATATTCAAAATCAGTTTTAACATAGGCATCGGTGAGCTTTGTTCATCGAAATTCAAGCCTTCGCCACCTCGTTGGCCAATGCTTTTTTGGGGGGAAATGCTAATCTATCCTAAAACAAATTATCATGCCATCTGCTACTTACATCTGCCATCTCCACGTCAGTCATGTTTTTGATGACATCTCCCGGGAAGGTGACGAACACAGACCTGACGGGAAGGCTCCACGTCTCCATTGTGCACATCCCCAAAACTAGCAACGCTATCGCAGTGGACCTCATGTTGAGATCAAAACAATTTGAGCTGTGGCTGGAAAGAACTCAGGCAGAGAGGAGCAGATCAACTAAAAACAAAAACACCCAGCAGAGTAAACTATCTCAATGTGTTGGCTTCACTCTTTTGTGTTGACGAGTCGTGAGTGTTGTTCTCCTTTGTGCACTCCTAGCGCAGCACTGCTGTATTTATGCAACATAGAGTCTTAGTCACTAGACCTCCCCCCCTCTTACACCTAACCTCATACCTCCCATTTAGAAACGTATATTGATACACTGAGTGGGGAACTTCCAAACTGTCCCCATTTAGCCTTTCCCAAGAGCCCAATGAATTTTGATTGTTTTGTTCTTTTTTTGTTGCAATTTAAAGGGGGTGGATTGTTAGTTAGTGGTTATAGCCTACTATTTAATGCATCTAATTACAGTCACTAAAACAAATGTTTAACTTCAAACTGACAACAGTATTGACACTGGTGGTTTGGTTAAAATCCCTGTTACACTTTGTATGTATGTATCAATGTCCAACTGCTGTATTGATACTACATGTGTCAATGCTTTAGAGTTTGAATGATAGTTAGTTTCCATTTAAGTTCATGATAAAACCACCTGAGGTACAGACAGATGCTGGCTGTGGGGCTCGTGTCAGGTATCACTCCTGCTGGGAGCCAGATAATTGTCTTACTTATGCAGAGGAATGTTGTTTTTAATAAACGTCGACTGGATAAAAGCTCTTCTTATGAACAGGTCATGGCAGTTTTAGGAATTAAACCAAAACATCTAGCATCACCATGTCTACAATAAGCTCGATAGATAACAATAATTTGGGAAAAAAGTGGACATATTGGACATACAAACTACAAAAAGGTGTTTGTATGGTTGCAAATATAGGAACTTGATAACACCCCTGTGTTTGTCTAACATCTGACCCTTTTTTTAAGTATAAATTGCATCTTTATTTAGTTTTTGATTATAAGACCCATGCATGCCAAATTCACAAATAATTGAAACATAAATTTATTGACCAAAAAAATCAATAGTAAATAGATTACGATATTTGTGGCTACATGTACAGGAAATGAATGTTCTGTCATTGCTAGTCAATGTTGGACGAATTTTCACACCACCCACAACAATGACAAAATGACCAGTTGCAAGAGTTTGCAGCTTGCCTTATTTGGTCGTTAATCTTAGACTACGTTTTGTTGTATTTTTCCTTCAAAGGGGATCTTGCTGACTTCCTCTTGTGTGAATATTCCAATTTCAACTCTAATGCCTGCCTTCGACTTGTTGAGAAAACACATTAAATACTTAATTGGACTGCACCTCCTATTAGACTATTGTTATGTGTATTATGACTATTACTATCATTATCACTTGCAAAGACAATGCACTCACATGCATTTCTGTCTGCATGCATGTGAGTGTGCACTTGAATGTGAGGTATTTTTTACGTTGAGACCATATTTCTTTCTTCTTGCCATACTTTCAAAACACATTTAACAGTTTAATATTTTATGATGCTAATATGGGCCGTTTAGCTTTTCTAAAATAATAGTTTTAGTACATTATGTTGGTCTGCACAATGATTCTTGTGGATAAGTGGTGCAGTCATTGTGTTTGGATTCGTCATTTCAACGTTATTATTACTCACTAGGTTACCACATAAATGATCATAGATGTAGTGCGTCACATGATGAAATATGCTTATCAAGTCAAATCTCAAGATGAAGTCAAACAAAAAAAAAATGAAAACTAACCACAACATGAAACATACCCATTCAAATGTTTGTAGAGAAATAATTTATAGACGTAACTCAAACTTTACGTTTGTTTTAAAGTATTACCTTAAACATTCACAACATGAAAAAAAGTCTACATTGGATCAAACATGCTGGTTGGATGTTATTGGATGTTACTTGTTCAATGAAATGGAGAAGGGACCAATTATCAAATGACCTGAATAATGTATTAATGAATAAATAAAACAATACAATTTTTAATGGGTTCCAAGTATAAATCCAAAACACGCAGCTGTGTTAACTTCAAGCCCAAGCTCCAATCCTCTCAAGGTTATTCAAGGGCAAATTCAAGCGTGTTTTCAAGGATATACTTTAAAAATGAGGTCAGCATACGGTTACAAGGACATTTAAAAGAAGGAAATTAAAACCATTGAATCCATCTTAAAAACACATTTTATGAACATTCTTGTATATTTTACCAGCGAAGCTCAACATCAGTAACCTTACTGGGGTTACGCATCTTCATTAAAGTTTTTATTTAGGAAATAGTCTTTTAATGCTGTCTGAGCAATGTTTTCATTTATATTTCATGTGCTTTTGTGCGAATAAATATCAATAATCTAAGTCATGATAAACACATATTGCATAAGATTATTTGGTTCTCATTCTTCACAGAAATGTCTCAACAAGGAATATACGTTCATGTAATTTGACCAAGAACTGTATATCTTTTTGTGATAGCCTGAATATTATAGTGTTATTGCAGTTCACTGGCCAGGTTTTATTTACACTGCATGAGCGTCTTGGGCCAACTTCAAACAGAATTCCCGGCACACACTGTCTCTCATCTCATGAAGTTTTCACGCTCATAGAGACACAATCAGAAGGTTATTTCTGGTTCTGTGTGGCTCCCCAGAGCATCCCCAGGCCTGCTTTGAAAACATCTGCCACTGATTTTACATGGCGTCAATGGCTTAATGAACACGGCTCCATGGACGTAAACACACGCCACATTTCATTTGGCTCTGCCACTTCTTCTCGCAAAAAACACGTCGGCACTGAACGCTTAAAAAATTAACATTGCTGTTGTTGGGCTTCGCTTCCCAATTTAGCCTGAATCACCATGCATGAGTCTGTTGGTACACACCAGGCAGCCGGACTACGTCACGAGTGCATGACTGGAAAACATTATGGTTGAGCAGTCGGCCCTTCATGTCAAAACCTTGACATAGATTGAATGTATAAGATTAGGTTAGGAAACGTTGGCATGCGGGGTGTAGCCTTTTCAGACGTCACCGCCTCCCTATTTGTTTAGTGAAGCAGCGCCGAAGAGAGCACTGAAGAAACGCAACAGTGAATAAAGTAAAATGCAAAATGTATCCTACCAAAACCATGTATTGTTTTTTTCTTATGTTTACGATTCAACGCCTTTATTTTACTACCAATTCTGATCGTGACAACCCCTGTTTGGTTTCAAACTGCAATATAAACTATAGTGTTTTTCGCGGGTCGTTTAAGTGACCAAAATCACATCCTGTTTTGTTTTTTTTTGTCCAGCTCCACTCCTCAAACGCCTACCAGCGAGTTGTGTTTGGAAGTGACTGGTTTGTTGACATTGTGACGTGCCATGCTACTCTAAAGTGTGTCACGGTACTTTACCCAGCTCAGCTCTGTTGAGTGCGCATTTCCTTACGATTACCCTTGAATGAGTTTTGTATTTTTACTCCACTTATCCTTTCAGGTATAATTTAAGACATTTTTGCTAAGTTGATTTATTTTTCCTTTCATGATTGCTTCTTTTAAAAAAACCTCTATATATTTTTATTAAAGTGTGTTTTTAATGCACACCCACACATGCAAACGTGGGCACACATGCACACCCACACACACACACACACACACACTCACACACACACAGACATATCACCCTATACATGCATACGCGCACACAAACACACACACACACATACTTCCACAAACAAACACGCACACATGCACGCACACACAAACACACAACAGACGCACAGACACATAGCAATGAGTCCTGCGAGAATGATTCCTCTGTAAATAAAGGACATACCATAAAACAAAGCTGGTCAAAACTGAGACTATAGATACCAGGACAGAACGCCCCCATATGGAATCGTACTTGTGACACATTTAAACTACCTACAGTGAGTCAAGCAGGTAAAGTTGGCCATGGAGGACTACAGCACTGAATCATGTTGGCCTGGAGCAGCAGACAGGGCTGGCTGTTTCCTTGATCAGATAAGCCTCTTTTAGATGTTCCAGACCATGAGTCATATTAGACCTAGCCTGTTGTTCGTTTCTTTGTTTGTTTCAGCAGACTGGTTGATACTTAAAGACATACAACACATATATAATTGATATCAGGTACCACAGCAGTAAGTATTTATTCATGTTTTTATTTATTTTCATTCATTTAAGAAGTGCCAATATCCCATTCAGCCCTATAATGACCAGTAAGGTAATAAGAGTGAGAGCTCATGCCCAAAAACATCTGAGTCAGCACTCGGGCTCCATCTCATCAATATGCTGTCTTAGTAGCCAATGAAGTTGAGGTCCACCGTAGTGCGTCACATTGAATAAGTCACTTCCATGATTGGATCCCAATAAGTGAGCACACTTTGTGACTCTAATGAATCAAACAGGATGTGACAGAAAACAAGCAGTGTGTCTTACAAGCTGTGGCCAAGAAGCGGTTACAGTGCTTGCCTCACAGTATAGCCTTAATCGTAACAGATGTTTAGAAATTATTGTGGGGTGGGGTAGCGGTCGGTGATGGTTGAGGTTCCTCAAAATGAACGTATACGCAATCTTTTTATCTGAACCAAAGTAGGGGTGGATTCCACCGAGGAATACGTAGAGACCACGACTGCTGAGGGCTCTGGCTGCCAACGGCAGGCCAGGGGCAGTGGCATCGACTGGCTGGCTGAAGATGTGTGTGGCTGTAGGGGTTTTATGGAAAGCCGACTCCCACTACTGCAGTTAAAGGCTAATGTCTGCCAGGCATCAGTGGTGGGGGTTTATGGGTGCCCCCCCCCCTCCCCTCTCAACCCACACCCTCTGTCAGAGTCCAGAAACAGGGAGTGACCAGACGGACTGACCATGATGCAGTGCTCATTGCAACTGAATAATATTATGGACTATTTAACTGGTGATGTATGGTTGAAACAACGCCTTCATGACTTATTTAAAGAAATCCTATTTAAAGAGCTGTCTTAAAACATCAACAAAAATCTGTTTTGTGTCAAGCAAATGAGAAAAGGAAAATACAGAACAGCGCATTGGACACTTATCTTACAATCTTAGCCTCCGGACAACAGACTTGCAGGGCCAAGGAGAATTGCAGCATAGCAGGGATGGATAGCAATGTGCAGTAGCCTGTGCGTCACTGGATACTTTAAAAAGGGATCCAGGAGTTGAGAGAAAAGGGGAAAGAAAGACGGGAATTTCCCCCTTCCTCATAATCGACAGACTGCTGAAAGTAGGAAGCTGGGGGAGTGAGTCAGGCGCAGCATGATCAGACATGTGGAGGCAGGAAACTCGTTCACATTTCAGTACGTAACTCATACGTAAAGCCTGAACCACAGGGACGCAGGGCTAGCTGCAGTGTGGACCGTCCTGCAGGGGCGCTTCTAGCGTTTGAGGACACTCGGGAAGTGGGGATCTTTCCCTGGGAGAGGATCCTTTTTTTTATAAACATGCTCTATTTTGATGCTTTTTTATGCACTCTGGCACCTTATTTACATTGGAAATCTTTATGATTGAATATTGTAAATGTGTACGTCAAAAACGGTTGTCTGCTTCCAGATTCAACATGAATTGTTACGTTAAATATATAAGTAGCGGTTAGTAATTAGTATCAGTATTGAGTAGAAGCAGAATACTGCTATCATTAAACATTTATTGACATGCTACAGTACA
>OOFG01001293.1:0-12867 GCA_900323295.1 Molva molva | reverse complement strand
GGGGGTGGGGGGGGGGGGGGTTCTTAATTAGAAACACATGGGAAAGATAGGTAGCAATTAGAGCCAGGCTCATCAGGTACAACGATGGCTACGTGTTTGTTTTGGGGAAACGGCATAGTAGATACTAGAAGGTGAAGGGCTAGAATAAGGGCTACAGCTAGAAAAAAAGGTTCCCACTCACATTTGGTCAGTTGAGATTGTTGAGATTTAAGCAAGATCACACGAGAGGGAGTGCTGTTACACTGATCAGCAGCACGGATCTTATTCGGTCTTACGTACGAGGCCGTAGGCTGAGTGCCGAATATAAATAGTCAAATAATAACTAGTTCTGCAACTGGACTGGGACTTGACTGCTTCCAAGCAACACAAACATTTTCGTGCGCACTAGCTTGATACTTTGTGTAGGTCAACACAGCTACTTTCTATCATGTACATTTATCTGCACGTTTCCATTTATTGTGCAAACAGTGAAATAAGAGTCTGTTTGGTGACCGATCCGTGGCATTTGTGTGATTCCGATGAGTTAACAGCTTACGATAAATGTAATTCAGTTCAAAAGTCCCATGGCTGTTATACTGTATATCAGCACTCATGGAAGGTGTCTTGTCAATTCAAATTACTTTGTCAGAACCAACTGTTGTCTTATAGAAAATATATATACAGTTGACAACAATCGTTATAAAAGGGGTTTGCAAAAGACACTTGGGTGGGATATACTTTGTTGTTTTTTTTAAAGATACAACCTTCTGGTGGATGTTTCCTTTCACTGCACCATACGGTAGCGGACTATTGGAAATTCCTGTCCTGCGGCCACCACAGCTTGCACCTTAATATTGTTGAAATTTAATTGGTTCTGTGACCCAGTTTCGGAAGATGGATAGTGTGTGATTGAGGAGGCATTTATCCATGCCACACAAGAATGATAGCGGTGTGTCTGTAATAGTTCTACAACCCACAGCTGGGTCAGTCCGAAAGGTGGCCACATGGAAGACGTGAACCTGACCTAGAGTGAAACTTGCTTTTCCTCACCAGTGGAAATGTAGGCCTCTTCTTTCAATATGCCACACATAGCGTAAAAGCCTTAGGATGTAAAGGGCGGGTTTGAACATCCAAAAATAAACCAAAAAGGGGGGACATCTTTCAGTGGTGTAGTAGACGTCGTTTTGAGAATGCTTTTTGTAAGACGAGTAGGAAATGCACTGCCAGTATGGAAAGGAATTATATAGTGAAACACATTACCTTAGTTATGAAAAGTTATCTTATTTCTCTGGGGGTAATGTGTAGGCTTCGAATGATAAGCTCCACACAGGAGAAGAAAGGTTTCAGAAGGCAACACACCCACTATACTGACCCAGAAGCGTAAGTAAACCCTGAAGGCAGCCATGGCATATTACTCAGATATCGCTTGTTATGACCAGGAAAACCCAGAATGGTGCAACAATTGTGATTAATGTGTGTGTGAAAGTGAGGAAGCATGATTTGGATCTGATGCCAATGAGATTTCAGTGAGTCCTACTGCGTGTCTAAGTAGTACATTGTTACTGGACCCACAAAAGAGTGATTTGCTTTCAGGGGCCGAGGCCTCTAGCGACTGATTTCTCATTCACAGTTGGAGTTCGTTGGGGTTTGCGTGCCATTTTTCAAAATGTCCGACAGGAACCAGCTGTGTGCAGATCTCAATCACATTAAGACTCGAGTCTGTGAGACAAGAATCTTCTTCAAGTTCATTTTTCAAAATATAAAACTGTCAGTACTGATGAGTAACAATGTCTACCTGCATTAAGTCCAACAAGAAAAAGCTAAATGGGCACTGGAAGCACCACAGAGACCAGCATTTAAGGCCTCCAGAGAATGGGGTACAGAGACATAAAAACCGCAAAAATTGCTGATAGTCCAGACTGTTTGGGAAAGACCAGTTAGGGTCGGCCAGTAGATTAAGAGTAAGTGGACCCCGGTGAGGAGGTCTTGGGATGTAACTGGTGTTTGCACTCGTCACCAGGCTGCATCTACTCTCAGGGGATGGTGGGGAGATGGACATCAAGTTCCAACCCTTACCGAGAGCCCATGTGTTGTCCCAGTGCCATTAATATTTTCTTGACAGATACAGGCCAGGGAAGGAGGGGGGGCAGTGGTAAACAAAACCAAGGTTCAGATTAGTTGTAATGCCATTTGACAGCCTGCAAAAAATCTGGGTGGGACAACATCAGAGGGAAGCAGCAGGAGAGAACATCACTAGTGCTGTAACAACACAAATCAAACCCAAGACCGACTCGATATATTTTTTTTCTTTGATTATCCAGCTGAAGCACTAGGTGCTGTTCAGACTTGGTATCCAGATAACCTGAACCATGCGTTTGTCTTAAAATCGAATTTTGTCATTAACTGCAGCCACAACAGTGAAGTAAATCTCCATTTCAAAACATGCAAATAATCGCAAACAATGCATTCACATCTTAGGGCAGCATCAATTCAAAGTATTCAGTAGCCCTCCATTAAACAAAAGGGAGGTTTCACCAGCAAGTATCCATTCTTATGCGTAATGCATTGACAGGTGGGATTTATTACAATGCAAGTAGGGTTGGGCGTTTCCAGTTTAACCGGTAAGGTGTAGTGAGAGCTTATACCGATTTGATCTTATGCAAACCGACTGTACTGGCATTTGTCATTATGAGATCTTCTGGCTAATTAAAACGATGCCTATTGTAGGGCTGGTCTAACATTTTCAAACCGGTTTGATACTCCAACACCGAACTGTACTGGTATATCGATCTTTACCACCATATGGCGTGCGTGCGTCTACGACGAAACTGCTAACAAGTGGAACATAGAGTTATACGTGCCTGGCACAAACTAGACCGTTTGGTCTTTAAGTGTGTGGACGGCAATATTTTTACCAACACAGCACACACACACTCACTGATTCCATTCCCCAACAAACCCAGTCCCGATTCTCAAAACTGGAACTCACACAAATCGCAATTTCAATCTTGCGATCAAAAACGTGACTTTAGCGTAAACAAACATGGCGGATGGTGGCCATGCTATGCTAGCAATGCTAACTTTTCAATCGTTTTTTCAGAACATCCTATAGAACTACTGAAGAACTATGGACAAAGTCATGGAGAAGGTGTGAAAATTGACTCAAAGCATTGTGCAGATTAGGTACGTTTCTGGCAACACGTGAACTCAGTCGAAATGAAACCACGCAAACTTGAATATCACTGCCAGGCAATGTCAAAATTTGTTTACACATTAAGAGACAGATGTGCACATCCCACTTAGTGCTGAGCTTTTACCTCACATTTTTTTCTTCAACAAAAAGGAAGCTTGTATTGTTTTCAAATCACAAGCAGGTGGTGATACCTCAGCTAAACAGCAAGAACCTTCATTGAATGTACATGCAGAATGTGAGCTGTACGTGATTTTGTTTTTACAAGTTCTGATATGGTTGACATGGGAAAGAATTTCAGTTCTGCTGTGACCAATTTTCAAACAACACTGTCCCTGATTTTTTTATTTAATCGATTTTGTGCTCAAGGGGCAAAAAGGAATAGTAAATTTCCTTTACCTAAGACGATGTGGAAAAGTTAAGTTATTTAAAAAACATGTTTTGTTAAATGTATGAGTTCTTTATTGGAGAACTTTGGTAATTGTTGAAATTGTCTTCACATTCCGACAGCAATCAATAAATAAAATGCTCCGTGGCGGTCACAGACCTGTAATAAGCTTGTCCAACCATTTTGTTCAGCTCGAATTAAATTATTGAATGGCCTACCTGTCTGACTACCTACCTACCCGACTACATGCATGCACTCTGCCCATGCACTCATTGCGCATGAGTCTTCCACAAGGCTAGGCAGAACTATTGCTAAAGCTAGCGAGCTAGACAAGTGTAATAGGGGAGTGTCTTTGAAGGGAGTCATGGAATTCTTTCAGTTAGATACCTTCAAAATAAAGCTTACTTTGGCTGGTTTCTCCAAATTGCCTACCCAAATATTTGAAATGTGATAGGAAACTGCTCAAGAACACAGGCAATTTTACTTGGAAAAAAATGTAAAAGAGGAAGAGATAGACGTGAATCATTGGTAGTTACAAATTTGTTATACAATTATAACTTCTTGGACTAATATTAACACTGGATTTGGGCAATGTCACTAAAATATTGTATATATTTTCACGCAGTAAAAAAAAAGAAAAAACAGCCCTACAAGGGAACACTGCTTGAGTATTTAAAATAAATGTTATGTTATGTTAATCAAAAATCCTTTGTGTTTACAATAGGTCTGCAACGATTAGTCGATTAATCGATTAGTAAATCGAAATTGATATTGAATCTAATTTTGATTATTGATTATCTGTTTAGATCATTTATTAAGTACAAATAAAGATTTGCTGCTTTATGTTCAATTCATATATTTACATCATGGATCATTATAAAATGAATAGTTTATTTTTTGTCAGTTTTTGGCTGCTTGTCAGATAAAGCAAGCACATTTAAGACCTCACTTTGGACTCTTGTATCTTTTGATGGCATTTGCTATTTATGACATTTTATAACCTAAATTATTCATCTATTAATCAAAAAAAAAAAACAGTAATCAACTATGAAAATAATCATTAGTTGCAACCCTTGTTTATGATTTAAGATATTGCACACCTCTAATGTACACTACGTTTCACAATTTTTTCAATTCAATTGCTACAACCCTAAACATCACTGCAGTTCATTATACACTCAATCTGGTCTTCTCTCAGCCACAATGCAAGGTGTGTGAGCTGCAGGCCACTGTATTAAGATTCACCTTGAACCAACAAAGGCAAAAAAAAATAGAATGGGCTCACATCAACAACCTTATGGAGTGCTTTGCAAATTGGCTTAAATGCCTACCAGCAAGAGCGTTGACCTTATAGATTAGCCAGTGACACCTGACCCTGTTCAGCAATAGGATAGTCTCTGAGCTTCTAACCATCCTCTACGTCATGAAGGTCATACCAGTTACTTAAAAAGTTAAATCGCGACCAGATAAGCTATGGACACTAAAGTAAAAACCTCTAAATCAAAAATTAATTTGCCACTTTGTTGCGTTTTATGCTCCAAACTTTATAAAAAAAATGTCAGAGTTTAACAGGTGGTTCATCTAATGGACAGAAATGTTCTGGGGGAAAACTCAACATATTGCTTTCCGGTCGTGGTCAATAATGCAGCAATAACAGCATATTGCGATCCTGGCTTTTATCGTGCTTTGGTGTTGCTACCGAATAAGAACAATTGAGGAAACAAGAGTATTAGCTCCTAGTGAGACCACTTGTTGTAAACAATGTGTTGCTTGACACAACGCAAGGACATCTGAGTGAGACTATGATAGGGCATCAATGAGGGTATGGTAGGGTAGGTTATGCATGATATGCTCACTGTGTAGACAGCTGAGGTACTATGGGCTTGACTGTCATTGTATCATAGAAATCACAGCCCACAACCCAGAATGCACTGTATTTTGGGATGGGAGGCATTCTGTGGTTATGTTGGATTACATTTCACACCCATTACAAATCCTCCCATAGTTCAATTGAAATCAGACTTGGAGCAGGTCTTGTGAACTGTGGAATTGTTGGTGGCGTCATATTAAGAAAGTAGTTTCAATATTTGCATACAGAAAATTTAGAGAGGTTAAGTTCTGGTGCATCAGGGTACCCTAAAAAAGTGAAAAGGCTTAATTGATTCTATTCTTCTAGTCTATATTAGGTAACCCTGTGGCATATACAGGCTTTAGTAGCTCATCTGATGCATATGGAACCACAGCATAGTTTAAACAGAGATATAGACACACACTGTATGCTACTTATAAAGAGTCTATATTCAAATAACTTTCACCTTATTTGTATTCGATCGCACAAACTCTAAACATGCACAGACAAAACAGACCAGGGTTAATCCCCTGAATATCACTGATAAAACAGGACTAAGCACCGTCAGTGTAAACCTGTCCATGGCCCTGGCATTATTTAAATAACGGATATGCATCTAGTCTCCATGCCAAGCAGAAAATGCAACAACAATGACATTTTCTGCAAAAAATAGTTAATCACCAACTCCTAATGCTATACGTTTTTGACCTCTCATTGTTAAGAAACATAAGTTTATCCTTAAAAATATATAATGCAAATAAAAACATGAACTATATACTGGTGTAGAATAATGTCTGAGAAATTAATAGGTATATACGAGTAACAACTAAATCAGTTAAAAACTGACTACTCTCCACAACTAAATAATTGTGGATAGAATACCAGAGAAACAGCCTCAATTTCTGTGAAGTACATGCCATTTCTTTGAAGTCAACCGTGTTTTCACTAGGATTTCCTCAGGCCTGATGATGGCCTTCAAGTAGTTGAAGGGGACACTTGCCCATTTAAGCAAAGTAGATAAACAAACATATCAGTGCATTTTAGAGATATACTAAACAACCTTCATTATAAACATATAGTTACAATAAAAGTGATATACAACTTGATGGCCACAATAGAAAATAATAAGCATCCTAATTTGTACACGGACCTGGGACTTATAACCCAAGTGTTGTTGTATGTCATGCAAATGTATTAAGAGCAGGAACGGCAAAGTTTTAATCTTCAGTAAAACTGTAAGCAGACACCCTCGTATTGGAGAAATAGATTATGTATTCTATAACATTCAAGTATTATTTCGCACCTCTCAAAACATGATGTAACGCCGCCTGAAATAGTTTCGCCGCAGAAAATAGTGTGAACCCCATTTAAAAGCGTAGCAGGCCTCACATGGTAGGACATACGTTTAGCTCTCCCAGCTAGCTACATACTGTATAATCTTGGCTAGCAAGGTGTAGGAGGCCATACACCGCTCCAACGTGAAACTCGTAGGGTATATATGTTACATTTGGTTTGACGATACTTAAGGAATACAATGAACAACACAAGCATTGAACATATTTTAAACACACGTGTCAGTTTGACAGCAGCTTTGTTTTCATTTGACTTGCTAGTTAGCAATCTAGTTTGCTAGCCAATCATAATTAGCCGAAGTAGCACAAGGCCTCACACAACCAAACTACATACACTGCATAAGTATGGTGTCAACAACGTGTCACACACCGCACTCAATGCTTGGTGGAACACTATTCTTGTTAAAATGAAACCGCAATATAACCCGTCAGCGACATCACTATTGGCACTACATATTGGGTTTGTGAAAGCGGTCAGTCAGTAAGCTTGTGAGCAGAAAACCTCTTAACTTAACAGATGTCAGTACTCAGCACTTTTCTACATGATGTTGCTGTTGTCGGAACATGAGAGTTGGTCAAGTGTATTAAATAGGTTGGAGGATGACGTCAGTGTATCGATGATTATATATAATATACATAGAATAGCCGTTTCATGCTTTACAAACAAGCAAACTTTGCCATGCATGAATGCTATTGGGTACATGCTATTAGCTACTTTATTTAGCATAGGTGCTAATGTATGAACGTAGCTATGCTAACAGCCACAAGCGCATTTAATGTTCACGATCACAGAATATTGCCATTAAGGTTTGATTTACTGTCCTCGTTATACCAACAAGATCTGCTTACCTTTACTGTTTGCCCGTGTTACAAGTTGATGAGTAGTGGGAGGCTTTATATTTTCTCTCTTTACAGTCTGAATCGGCAGCATTAGAGCATAGCGAAGGGCAGGCAGAGCGTCTGCAGCAGCTGGCCGGTGGAGGGCGGAGGGGAAGAGTAAAACATATGGAATGACATCTTTCCTGTCCAATCACTTCGTAGACAATCCTTATAGTTTTCTTTAATATTCATTGCTTCATTTTGATTAAACAAAACTGTGTGTAAGCAAAAACGTATGGCACAAAACCCAATGACGTTTAATAAATGAGGTGGTGGAACTCCCCCCTCCCCCCAACAGCACTATCCCAACTTTGCTTAGGAGAACATTAGACAATACTGTATTGATCCCAGATGGGAAATAATGGAATGTATTAATAGTACTTTGTTTGTTCTTTTGGACGGAGCATTTGCAATAGTTACCAGCCCACCAAGTGGCAATTTCACACATTAACGGTCATCCTGGTTTATATTCAAATATAGGCCGATACAATTTTAATGGCAATTACCTTTGCTGTTCAAAGGAAAAATTACCCCCTTGAAACTCTATTAATAAATAATATATTCAAAATGAACATGGAGCTGTATTCATTTTCAAAAAAGCTGTTTTTTTAACAATACAGAACAGACTACATTTACTGTTTAATATAATAAATAAAAAACTCCAAAGTGGCCTTCCTAAGACATGTACATCTGGCAGATCTCTATGTTGTAATGTGTCATAACTCTCTGAATTCCACATATCAATGTTTACAAGAGTGAATTTGGCGGTTAACTTGAGGTCAAACTTCAAGCTTCACAAATGGCCTTAAATATCAAGGGGTTGTTGTTTGGACAAAACCTTTACTCAGATATGGCTGGCAAACAATAAGTCAAAATGACCTTGTCTCATTTATGTAGTAAAAAATGTACACTTGGACAAGGACACAGTAACTTCAAATCTGTTTACTGATGCAGTACACACAGCCCCCTCAGCGAAGCAAAACGTACAGTTCAGGGCAGATCAACCATGCCACTGTTCCCCAAAATAACAGCGCTGTATCAGAGGGCAACTTCTGACATGCTCACTTCTAGGATGAGTAAAGCAATATGGAGTCCTGTAACTGTTATTTTACATAACAACTGTGTGGGAGGCCGCTGCTCATCATTCGAGCATAGTGCGGAGAGAGCTCTCTTTTTGAGCTGAGGAGATGTGTGTGTGGGCAGTCACCTACCCAAAAAGACTTTGGCACGGTGTCATGAAGTGTGGGTTTCACTCTTTAAAAATGATGGCACAGTCACGATAAGCACTTCAGTACAAGGGTGTTTATTTGGTGGACCCAGCACTGCATATAAAGGGGGGAAAAACGAAAATCTTGGTGGTACGTGAAAGGGACATTTCTTGATTGACTTTCCACAATGATGGACTTTTTGTGGGTACTCCGTCGATCGGTTTAGGACCCCCAAACCTGGAGCTACAACGAAGAGGAAAAGAGTGAGAGAGAGATGTGCAAAGCACTGCAACGATAAGTTACTGATATGTTGATATGTTTAACTGCTGACTGCGCAAAGGTAACATAATTATTGTGAAATTGTGTGATAGTCGAGTTATTGACTGTTATTACGGGTGTTTTGACTTATCTGATTAAATCGAGGCTAACCATAGCAAGGTTAGCCTCTAGTAACATAAAAAGTCTGGAAAGTGTGTGTATGCTTTAACTCAACCCTATCCATAAACAGTTAATGGTATGTCTTCTCCATCACAGTACCACCTTCCTCTCCTGAGGTGCCAATGCATGGCAGCCATGACAGGTGATGACACACTCTGAACCTGAATGGTTGGAGTCAAGGTACCACCGGGTCACTCTGGCGTTCTAGTCTTTCATGGTCTGGATCCAGGTCAAGGCTCTATGGTCAGTATGGAGGTTGATTCCCTGCCAAGGAGATAATACCTCAACCTGTCCAATGGCTACTTAATGGTAAGGCGCTCCTTCTCAATGGTTGAGTATCGGGTCTCACAGGGAAGCAGTTCCTCCACTGGGTCACCTTGTGCTACCACGGCTCAGATGGGAGGGCAGGGGATGAGCACAAATGTCCCTTGAGGGCCTGGAATGCGTACTCACACTCCTCCGTCCATTTAACTGGATTACTGGCCATCTCGGCAGTCAGGTAAGTCAGGGGTGCAGCTAGAGCGGCAAATTAGGGAATGAAAGTTGATACCAACCGATGAGCCCCAGGAATGAACGTTCCTCCTTTCTTGTATGTGGTCGGGGACAATTCTTGATAGATTCCACCTTATCCACCTGCAACTTGACTTCCCCTTGGCCGAAACTGGTATCCAAGTTACTGGGTGTCCTGTTTCGCCAACTCACACTTCTGTAAATTTAGGGAAAGTTCAGCAGCTCTCCCAGGACCAGCAGTCTCTGCCCCAAAAGCATGTCTACTGGGAGATTCTCCGCTACCCCCATGTTGAGTAGATACTTCTGGTTGTCTTCCTCCACCATGAGTTCTGCTTGGTGTTTGGATTTGCAGTCCCCATGAACACAACACATACGGTTTGATGTCCATAATCAATACATCCAGGCACATGACTCTTTTTAATTAGCGACATTGAACTTCCTGAATCCAGTCGAGCACGCACCGCTTGTCCATTCACCTTTTACTGGTATGATCGGAGAGTCGCCCTCCCTCTGGCGATTATCCTGGGTGTCATCGGGGGAGACCTTTACCTCCCCCTCACCGGGCACATAACACCAGCCGGACAGTTTGGACCTCTTTAATGGACGAAGTGGTGGTAGTGAAGCTTTACTTCCTACCAGCTGGCAATGATAGAAGATGATGTCTCTGACATCTGAAAAAGGGGTCTGGCGGTCTCTTCCTCCGTCCCCGATCCTTCCATAGTTCTCAATGTTCTTTCCCTCTTGATACACTGGCATCATCAACTCTTTACAGATGATTGGCCTTGGGTTGTAATCGCTGGTTTGGTCCCTGAACAAGGTGTTTGATGGTCCCGGCCTAGTCCCTGGACTGACAGGTTAATCTAAGTTAAAACATAACAAATCAGGATCTACACAATCAAAGAAAACATTAATGGTATCAACCAGCAACGAGCGCGGGATATGCTGCGTGATGCGCCTGAGTAATTATTTTGACCAAACATTGATGCATCAGGCCATATCTGGGCTCCCCGCTGCCAGAACAGACCAAATCGGCCAGGTTAACAGTGACTACCAGGCCGTTTCCTTGCCTCCAACAAGGCCATGCCTGCAGCTGTACGGAAATCATAGCCACGGCCCAATCCCGCAAAGCCTTAAGTGCATTCTGAATTTACAAGGCTGCTGGCCCGGCAAAAATGTATGAAAGTAATGTCTGATACTTATGGGTGATGCTACAGCGATTTGAAGACATACTCTACTATTAAATCCCATTGTAACTAATGCAGCGATGTCTCTGTGTAACGTATCAGCGTCTACAAAAATCGAGTTTAGCCTCGGCAAAGTGAGATACTAAACCAAGCGATGGAACATATCGTAACAATGTCAAAGTGCTTTAGGCTGTAGTTCTACTTTAACTCAACCGTAACCAGATAATGTGATGACCTCTCCGTCATACACGGGGTAGTATCTGAAGAGGGAAAAGAAAATGTATTTTTGGATTAAAATGTCTTACACACATAGCATTTGCATTAAAATAGAAATATGTGGTTACTTTGATTGTCCTATTTTTTCCAAACACTGTTAATCCTTAAAAATACAAGTTAGTAGGTAGTTAGTAGTAGGTTAATTCTAGAATATTATAAACTATTTTGTCTTATCGTTGCAATAGCATCCACTTTTGCAGAGGAGATACAAGGCATGCATCAATTGATGTGAATCTGATGTGTTCACATACTGCTCAAGTGCAGATAGAACACACCGGCGGTTCAGAAAATAAAGAAATAAAATAAAAATCCCCTTTGTGTCCCAGAACAATACAGTCATCAACAGGATGTGACAGCCTTTGGCTTATCTCACCGCACCATGTTGATGGCTAGCCTGGCTTTACAGCTGCAGCCCAATGGACTGACACCCCATATACAGTTATTGTCTCCTGATCCTCCACTGACAGTGCAAATCCATGTCTGGGCTGTCACCACCCTGAGCTCTCACAACAAACCCCAACAGAGCGGATTTCTGATGCCCCTTCTCCTTCTCCTAAATATGTCTCCTCCCTCGGGGGCTCCATGTGTCCCAGCACTCGTGGCTTTCACTATGGACAGACCGTAACCCCTTTCCACAGCACTCGTTATTTATCTGTAAATTGATCGGCAACCCGTTCCTGGGAAGCCTCTACCCACCCTCACCACTCACACCTTCTCCCCATCGCATGGGGGTAGGCTTTGGCCTGCTCTCATTTAGAGCCGCTTTATGTTCATATAATGGAGCAATCTACTCCCCTCTGAGTGTTTATGGAACCCCTGATGGCTATTGCAAGGGGTTGTCATTTTAGAGAAATTCCGAGCATATTGGTACCCTGAATCGACTCAGTTCTCAGAAATGGTAGACCCAACTGATCATATTTACTTCACTGTTGATAGGTTTTGTATCATCACCTCACTGCCAAGGGGATTCAGATTATGCTCCAATACCAATATCAACTTTTCCCCCCCCCCATTATCCAAGAGTAAGGTGTTTCATTGAAGACTAAAGATTGCGTTTATGCAGCCCGATGAGCCATTTAGTCTTGAACGCTGCCTTAAATATGTGTGGGCTTGGGCCGTTTTTGTTGCACATGGTAATCAGTGTTTTTCCTGCACATTTAATCGTCATTATTGGAACTAGTTCCATGACGGTTTTTCTATCGCGGAACACGCGGTAGAAACTGATGACAGACCGTGGAAGTGGATTTGCAAGGGAAAATACATCAGATGGTGTTGCCAAGCTGTGTCGGTCGTTTTGGCAAAGTTTGGTCTTAACAATGCATGCTTAATTTCATAAAACAGCGGATCTAGTGACAGCAACATGAGTGATGAGAAAAAAAACTGAATCCCCTAAAAATTCAATTAAACAGGCATTTTCATTGTGACATCTTCCAGGGCCTTTACAGGAATAGCCAGAAAAGTGACTGTATTTTGGGTGAGTAGGAGTGTGGGAGCAATGTATTCTATGTGTGGAGCCCCAGCTGTGATTCACCTCCGCTGGGTGAGGGCCAGGATAACATCGGGACACCTACACCCTCAGCCCACTCTCTCCATAGCTATGTGTTGCCCCTCAGG
>OOFG01001288.1:0-13535 GCA_900323295.1 Molva molva | reverse complement strand
TCTCAAGGCTAGTGGGTGATCTGATGGAACAAGCTGGGCAGCTGGAATAGCACCATAAACTAACAGCAACTGCCTAGAAATTAAGACTTTGATTACCCTGTTGACTGTGCCAGATAAACAGACCAGCCCACGTTCATGATTGATTTTCAACTCATTACTAATCTACTATTTCCCAACAACTTAATTGTACTTAACCTTTGTTTGCTTGTTTATGCTGCCATTATGTCGGCCCATTTGGCAGCTGCACTCCCAAGCATCCCTGCAAGTATGGATCCCTCTTCTGTGTTCCTTCTCAGGGTTTCTTCCCTCTGGGTTTTGGAGAGTTTTGCCTTGCCCTTTAGAGGGCTTAGGGTTAGGCGGGTGTCATAAAATGTGGGCCTGCAAAGCCCTTTGAGACTGGAACTGTGATTAACGGCTAGACAAATAACATGTACTTAACTGAGTCATGCTAACTTCCATTTATATTCTTATTTCTGACATTGCTAATAAAATTACCAAATACTATCGTAGTTTGTTCTCCTGCTCACAGGTTTAGCCTGCCAAGACAGACAGTCAGAAAGAGATACTCTTTTATTGAAACATTACGTTGTCCGGTCCAGTGCTAAGATAAGGTGCCCAGCCCATCTCTTTATTAGACATAACAATACGTGACAAGGGACTAAATGCTGTCTAACGTTACATTAGCTTCATCATTGTAATGACACCATTATTCTGAAGTGGGAGTAGGTCATTACTGCATGACTTACCCCTGCGTCCGTCACCACCATGACTAATGGAACCGGCCCTCATTTTTACATCTCAATGGGCCTTATACACCTAGTGGCCGTCTTGGTTCTAAACGTTAGCTGGGTGGGGGAAACTGAATGCAAAATTCTGCATTCAATTCCCCTCACCCAGCTAGTGGTTAGATCTAAAGTGGAACCAAATTGGCCGCTATGTTAAGAGGCCCATGTTTCTGTCATTCACAGGAATTCTCTCTGCTCTTCATCATCTGACATACTAAGGGGAAGGGCTGTCAAAATCTGTAGAATATAAGAGCGTGGCACGTTTTTCGTAACAACACAACTGGTGGTGTAAGTCAACAGCTAAAGTAACCAGGGTGGTGGTGGAGGGAGGCAGGATAGGTTGGGTGGAGGGAGGGAGAGGGTTTGGGGAGTGATGGTGGGTTGTTATCCATATCAGTGTCAGGGACAAAATTCTGCTGTCAGTCTCAGAGAGTGCAAACAATTACATCCAGTGGCAATCAACTGGTTACCTGAAGATCTGCCATCTTGAGATAGCTGGACAACAGAGCGGTCACAAATATCAGTGGTCCAGGACCATCGTGCTCGTGTATACGCCAACTGTGATTGTCAGACAAGGAAAGTAGTCAAGGCCGGACCAGACAAGGCTTCATTGTCAGACTTGTTGATACCAGTTGAGACCAGCCAAAATCAGCAGAGACTAGCCAAGACCAGCTTAGACCAGATGAGAGCAGCAAACTAGATGAGTCTGGTTGAGACTAGCTGATAGCAGCTGATATCAGCCATGACCAGTTGGGACTAGCCAAGAACATCTTAGACCAGATGAGAACAGCAGACTCTTACCAAGACCAGATTAGTCTAGTTGAGACCAGTTGAGACTAGCTGTGACAAGATTAAACCAGTTGAGACCAGCAGAGGCTAACTGAGACAAGCTGAATCTAGCAGAAACCATTTGAAACTATCTGAGACCAGATTAAACCAGATTAAATTCAATTATATTTAGTTTGTGCTTTATTTATTACCACTTTGAGGGGCGAATAGACCGGAAAGAAACACGTTATTAATGTCATAGAAGACTCTGTGGTATGTCATTTGTTTAATGTAACCTTACGTGGCTGGTATTAGAAAATAGACTAGCTTTTTTGTTAGTACCTTAATATCCGTCTCTGTCTGTATTAGGGTTGCCAACTGTCCGATATTAGCCGGGAATTCCCCTATATTGAGCTAAATCCCATATGGGACCTTCCTTGTCCCGTATATTGTCTGCAACTCTAATCTGATCACCAGACAACCCTAGTAGATCATGTGCTGATCAGGCCACGGGTGAGATCTCCTGTCATCCAATCACATGTGTTGTACGTATAGCTTAAATACGGCAATCCCTGCAAAAATAATATAACAAATGTATTGTGTTGTTCGGTTGGTTTGGCAGGTGAAAATAGGGATGAACCTGCAGATATAGATACATCTGCAAAAAAAAAAAGAATATGAATATACACTTTCTATTCACACACCACCATACCCACACCGCGTGGCACCGCACACTGAACAAAAGATGGCGTTCCCATAGGGCGCCACCTTTTGTTCCATATTTGGTAGTGAGAAGGTTGGCAACTCTAGTCTGTAAGTCTGTCTGTCTACCCGTTTTGTGTCTATGTGTCTGTATAAATCTGTCTGGCCTTCCATCTGTCTCTCCACAAACCCTTCTGTCATTAACATTTTTCTGTCTGTCTATCCAGCTTTTTGTCTATCATAATATCTGTCCGTCTAACCTCCTATCCATCAATTACAAAGAGATAGCAAAATAACAATAACTTAAACCATTTGTTCCTGCAACATTGCAGCCTCCACACACTTGACAAGGAAAAGACAAGACAATAACAAGCTTTTGGGAGTTTTTGAAGAAAAAAGGGTTTACAAAACAAAGGGCCCATCATCAGGCAGGTTGTTCACAGAGCTCGGCGTGTCAGCTTAAAGAGGGGAAGCGATAGCCAGTCTGTCAGGATACCTGGCGGGTCCTCAGCAGGCTCTACATCACAGCTCACAACGTGACAAGCTGACAATGATATTTTGGGCCCAGAGACACATGTTCAGGTAATTGGTTTCTCACCTCTCACCCGTATGGGAGGTGTGAGCCCCTCACTGGCGCAGGTGAGCAGCTGCAGGTCAGCAGCACCTATAGCCTCCTCTCTCATGTGTTGAAGACCTAATGGAGGCTGCTCCGCTGGCGCTCAGAAGGCTACATTGCTACTTGATGCTACTGGATGCATCGTGTCAGAACATAATGGGATCACAGCACAATGCCATAAAGCTATGTGCTATGATAGATATGACATGATGAGGTTTATGCTACGATAGCTATATGCTATGAGGTTGATTTTCCGAAAGCTAAAACACTATCATATATATATGCTATAAAGAGATGATTCTCCGAAAGCTAAACACTATCATATCTATATGCTATAAAGAGGTTGACGCTACAAAAGCTGTACGCTATCATATGCAATAATGAGATTAAGGCTATGATAGCTATATGCTATGCTTACGATATAATAGCTATATGCTATTCGTAGACACTTGCTCTTTGCTGTGCATTTTTGGCCAGCTTGTAGCAAACAGTTTATTTACCCGGTCTGTTTTTATTCAAAGAAACCACTGATCAAGTTGATACCTCTGGTCTTTTTTATTTTAAAAACACGAATGATGTTCAGGATCGTCACTATCAATAAAAACACGTTAGCATGAGTCCAGGTTTCCATATCCATACTACTGATGTTGATGAAGATGGAGGCAGACAGCCAGGTGATGGAGTATGTATATGTGATATTGAATTACCACGCAAAGTAAGACGAATGAGCCAAGAGCTCAGAGAGTCTGTACAATTAGTCTGAGTAACCAGGGTCTGATGAGGGCTACGGTGAAGGAGGATTTCTCTGCTCCTCCGGATAACTAGATCAAACATCTCTGACAATAGGAGTGAGTGAGTGAGGCCGCTATAGTTTCAGCAACCATGTTTTTCACAGCCTGCGTGTCCAACGGATGGCAAACATAAAGTCGTTCTTTAAATATAAATAAATAAAATCACAGTTTAAATTGGCACCTTCGCTTTCGATTACCAAATGTAAACTACTACTACCAGAACAAAAAGTGGAACGTGTTGAAACCCATCATGTTGTGCTCAACGACAAGTGTTCATTATGCCAAGGTAAAATGAAAATAACGAATAAACATTAAAATTTTTATTCAGACCTTGGACTCAGAAAAGTGAATCGAAGCAGTAATATGATTTACTTTACTCTGCTTGCAATAATGGTGTTGTGATAAGTATTTCACTTATTGTGAATTTGGGGCAGGATAGTCTAGCGGTTAGGGTGTTCGACTCCCAGCCAAAAGGGACTGGATTTGATCCCCCAATTCCTACCTTTAGCAAGGTACCTAAACCCTACCTGCTCATTAGTGACCTGTATCTGTATTCAATGTCTAACTCCTACCTGCTCCTTAGTGACCTGTCTCTGTATTCACTGTCTAACCCCTACCGGCTTCTTATGACCTATCTCTGTATTCACTGTCTAACCCCTACCTGCTTCTTCTGACCTATGTCTGTATTCACTGTCTAACCCCTACCTGCTTCTTCTGACCTATCTCTGTATTTACTGTCTAACCACCTACCTGCTCCTTAGTGACCTGTCTCTGTATTCATTGTCACAGCCGCTTTGGATAAAATAGTCTGCTGTATAATTAAATAGTAACTAAATAGTAATTTAAACTCCATTCACACCATGTCTTTGTAGTTATTGTAATCGAATTACAGTCAAACAACACTTCTTTTTTTAAAAGAGAAAGCTGGTGTAAGAGGAAACAGGAAGTGGTCATGGTGAGTTAGTTCTAATGAGATCCTCAACACCCTTATAAGGCAACAGCCATTAAGGAGCCCACTGGAGACAACTGCAGTCATTTCCATCTCCTGGGTTAATCCTCTTCCACGGCTGTCTTCTTACGACACCCATGACCTCAGTATAGGGGCTCCACACACACACACACACACACACACACACACACACACAATTTATTCACCTTCCCTCTAGCAGAGTTACACACACACTCTCTCTCCCTCTCCAGATTCACTATTTGCACTGGACTGTGAATCTAACGTTCTACCTTTAAAAAAAAAAATAGCAGACATCTTTAACCAAAGTGACCTATATTGAATTCAGTAACATGTGATTAAAGAGCAGGTAGGGGTTAGACAGCATACATTCTGCTTATAGAACACTGTTGGTTTTGTCCAGAATAGTTATGCTGTACATTTTTATGTACATTATGTATTTTTTAAATAACCCTGAATATTTTCATTAAAGGCGCTAAATAACTATTATTTAAAGCTATAGAGCATTTGATTTATTGGTTGCTTTTGCGATTTAAAGAGAATTTCAACAAATATGACAAAAAAGGCTTCGAAAATATATTGCTTACCCTAGCTTTAATATACTGCTACAGCATCTAAAGTATTTGTTGGGGAGTAGTATAGTCAGTGTATCCTTCGCCTTAAAGAATTTAAGCCAGCTTGTGACGAGCTATGATAATAGATAAAAATAAAGAACCCAAGCACTGGCTGAAGGCATTTTGTCATCGCTACCCTGCTGTCAGCTTTGTTCCAGTGCCCATTTGTCAACAGTGATGTCCAATCGCTCATCGCCAGGCGACAAATCAGCACCTTGTCACTTTCCAAATGACAATTTGAGTCTCAGTCAAGTCTGCCGTCGGCTTGCCTCTAAGTCCGCCACCGGCTCAAAACAGAAGCTAGAGAATAACAACAAGATGGCAATTTTAAATCCGACCCGCACGTCGTATATATAAAAGCAGCCTCAGTCTGTCTGACCAGGTGACTCCAGCATTCAGACGTTCTCTCCCTCATGTACAGACCTGATCTTGGAAAGTGAAAATTCAAACCAGACTTACTGGGGAAAAAAAACAAGGTTACAAGCCTTCAGTGGTTGTTCCGCTCTAAACAATCCGGCCGTTGAAAGAAAATCTCTCAATGCCGCGCTCCATCAAGGCTGATTTCACAGAGACTCTCTGGGGTCAGGGCTCTGACCCGCGGAGGGAAAGGTCAATTTGACGTGAAATGTGATAACCGAGTTTAATGACAGGAGTCTGCAAAGCATCTGCCTGCTAAATTATACATTAATATCTCAACCACACACACACACACCTCAAAGGATTCATGGAGGTGACATCCATTATAAATGTATTACAGAACTCATTATAGTCTGTACATCTGTTTTGCTTTTCCAAACGTGTCACGACTGCAAAAGTTGTAGGCATGCTATGTTATGTGGCGATTCCAGGATGAATTAACATAAAAATAGGCAAGGAAATAAACATTCAAACAAGGACAGCAGCACAGAAAAAAAGTGATCCAGCCAGGACTAGGGAGTAGCTTTGGGAAATTACAGCTTTACTAATCCACAAAGAACATTCCTTTTCAATACTGTATGCAAATAATGAGGTGGTGGTGCCGCAATTACTCTGATCCTCTGCAATCGTTTTAAATCTAACTGCTAAGCTCGCTGGCTCAGAGAATGAGGTTAGTTTGACTCTGTTTTATATCCATGATTATTCCACATCAGTGATAATTGGCTAGGAGGGACTAAATCTGATTTTAGACGCAAAGTCTTGTATTTGCTTTATTTTCGTCCTGGTGGATATTGTAATTGATATTCATAGTTCATCCTCTTCTACCGCATATCCCTTATATTTCATTATAGTGGCTGGTGGAGTGTTTTACAATCAAACACCAATTAGTCTTTGTTTTTATTTTGTTAAACAACGTGGGTTGACGGTGACCCTCTTGACCATAATGACATTTGCTTACATGTACACTCCTCTTGGCTGAGTCAGAAATGTGTTGATCATAGATTACTGCAAAGTGTTGTGTCATCACTCAAGGTGAGTAATAGCCAATGGCGGTAGTGCTCCCTCGCGCAGTGGCTCTTCTGAAATAGAAGCTGGAATAGAAATAGTTCAAGGTGACCAATCTAACCATGAGGCTTCACATATATCCACTAGCTTCAGTCAATCTTCTTAACTGTCTAAACACACACACACAGACTTCCCCATTCCCCATTCAAAAGACGTTGATTTAAATATAAATGAATGCAAATATACGTCTACACAGTGAAGTTAAGCAAAAGCCCAAAGTACACGGCCATGTCGGGACGGACGCAAACCAATGTTTTTGAATTTCCACGTACAAATAAGACTTGAGTCCCATACGAAGTGATCGAAAAAACACATTACAATCACGCTACAATCACGCTCCGTTTGCTTTGCTCCGTAAAAGAAAATCATACTATTTATTTTGTGGGTCGCGCTACAAATATGAACCGAAATGTGTGCTGCATGGTTTTTTGGATTAATGCTTCCAAACCCATTGTGTCTGATTCATAGCGTTTCCAATCCTTGCCAGCTAACTGCTGAACAACTAAGCTAAATGCATGGCATTCCCACTCAGCACTCAGCCCTTAGCCCTGCGTGCTCTCTGCTAAAGTACCCAACTGCATTTATTCAACAACAACAAAACCAACCACCGGAGCAAGCCAACAGGGTTGAAAGGTGAGCTTTGAATATTTCATCTGAAATTAGATTTATGTAAATTCAAAAACGTCTGCCACACTGGCGGCAGCGGGGCTGTTTATTCATCAAGTGAATTGGCTGTTATAGGAAAATGAAAGATGGCATATGTTCTGGCAGACCGAACGGACCCTCCTGGAGGATTCCACATGATTGATAAACTCAATCCCACTCCATTTGATTAGCTCGGGTTCCTGCTTCACCGAGACACAGTCGAGATCTCCGCAAATTACGACTGCGGCGATAGGAAGGGTTGTATTCATTTGTTTGACGTACGGAATAGAGCGGTGGCATGAGATGAAGTGGTATAATCCATAAGATGACATCACCTTAACCCGATTGACTACCAACCCACCGCTGGTTAGCAAACATTAACTTTGGCAGAATCCCCAAATGGTCTTAAAAGTCCAGACATCTCCAGCCGGCAGAAAGACAGCCATAACTGAAGCTCGAATTGATACGTTGGGAAAATAGAGTTTGGATTAAGCTTGAGCTTAGGTAGGTGTGCGTGTATGCGTGCGTGTGTAATACAACTTTCCTATGGTTCAGGGTGTCTCCCATGGACAGTGAGGCCCCTGTCCCCCTGTGACCCCAAACATGAATAATGGATAACAAATAACTGCCCATCAACTTACGTGATGTGAATGTATGTACTTCATGATGTAAACATTTTTATCTGGGAATAAAAGATACAAAAATACCAAAATCTCTTATTTTTTCTCTATTGGAAAAAAAAAATGGCCAACTGCCGAAGTTGCCGGCCATGTTGTTACAACCCAGACTTAAACTAGCCTGGAAAAAGAGAGGGTTCATGTCCCGATAAAAAACACTCTCCGAGCTTCTCTGTGATCACTCACATAAGGGAGAAAACCCTGGAAGGATCCAGAGAAGAAACTTTATCAAGCCTTTGGTTTGATAAAGTTGGTTCTCTGGTGATTACATCATTAGTTGCTGCAATGCAGTGACTTTCACAACTTTTGAGACACTTGTTGGTAGCTGGCAAAATAATTTGAACACCATAAAAAGACGACGCCAGTATAGCTCGGGCCAAGGGTCGCAGTCGACGCCGTCTCTTAGGCAAAAATCAAAATGAAAGGAGGCATGATGACAGATCCAGACTCAAACTACCAACCAGTCACTCAGCCAAGACAATTGGCAAACGCAATAGGACAAAGGAATATCTCCCACATCGCTTACGTTCTTCAATTGCTCTCTCTCTCCCCATCCCTCGCTCTCTTCCATCCCTCCTCATTGCTGTCTCTACCCATCTTTCCCTCTCCCCCACCGCTCCCATCCCTCCCCTTTTGTTTCACCCATACATTTCTCCCCCATCTCTCTCTCCCCATCTCTCTTCCATCCATCCCTGTTGCTGTCTCTCCCAATCTCTTTTCCATCTCCCTCATTCATCTCTCCCATCTCTCTCTTCCCATTTCTCTCCGATTACTCCTTCTCTCTCTCTTCCATCTTTTCCTATCTCTCATTTCTCCACCCCTCTCTCTCTCAAACATCTCTTTATATCAAACTAAAGACCCACCACCCTGGTCCCCCTAATCAGCCCTGGTGACAGCCCACATGATGCCCTATGTGTGGGATGTGGTCCTCCATAAACACCCTTCTGTTTCACCTTCAGCTGGAGGTCTGCTGGAGCGGCTTCTTCTGAAACCAAAGAGCATCTGACTCTGGTGTACAAGAACACATTTATCTGTGAAATCTTTTCCTTTGTTTTCTTAGAGGATCTATTAACAAGAAATGTTTTTGTTTTGTTAACATCTACCTCTCAAATGTGTCGCTGGGATTCAGATACTCATTTGATTGATTGTCCTTGTTAGGCACTTTATATTTGCATAAAAAACACAATAAACACCATTTCATTGATTGATATTTAGGAATAGGGAGTGAAGCAACCATTGGATTGACATCTCCATCCATAGTTGACGTCCGAGAATAGATTCAAACATCATAGATGTTTCATACATGTTTGCTAGATCAATATCTTCAAAATATAAACCTTTCATTTGAGGAAGCGTTGACTGGATACATTTGCATTTTTTCAATCATGCAGATACGAAGACATGCCACGCACACGCACACGCACACGCACACGCACACGCACACACACACACATTAAAATGCAATGCATATATTTAAATGTGCATGCTGTGCAGCGATAAAGGCATGCACATAACGATGTTTAACTTGCCCACAAGGAATAGCAGTCGAAAATAGGCCTGTCAAGGTGAACTACGTACGAATAATTTAGTCGTGAGCATCTGAAAAGCTCCATAGATTCACCATTAGACAGGTAACGAGCTCACAGCGTCTGTACATTACAAACCTCCTGTCTGATGTCTCTCGGTTTAAAATAAAGCAGACGTGATAGAGACAGATGAGCCAGGCATCTCACCCCCTGACGACCCCTGATCACATCACGTGTCTCACACACACACCTGTTTTTTCAGCCTAGGGATTCTATCATGACCTTGTGATCTTGTTATTTAGTAACTGGCCATTTTGTTATTTAGCAGACGCTTTTATCCAAAGGGACCTATGGGGAATTTATTCATATACATTTCATTAAGGAGCAGGTAGTGTTTGGGGTAAAATTTATCAAATATGCCTACATGTTAGACTGTGGACACTGGGTCAGATTCAAGGGCTACAATCTGATGTGTGATGTCACCCTATAGTGACATCACACATCAGATGGATGATGGATGCTAGATCAGCCTACCAGCCTACGCAGTGGACTGTACCAATTGGTAGGTTTATCTGTCCATCAAACATCTGGATGGACAATCCCACATGTGATGTCACTATGGATTTATTAACGGCTTGTAATGAATAATAAACACATGCCTGGTGGTAGAAACGGGGCCTATAGTCCCAGCCTCTTCCATTAATTTGCAGTACGTCTCGTACTGCAAATTAATGGTCCTGAATGTCTGACACATAGCACATGATCAGCCATGCGGCATCTTCAAGATTCTCTTGATTGGCTGTGATCATTGTCAGTCACAGAAATGTGTTCTTAGCTCTGGTGCCACAAAGGTTTTTTTCCGCTAAGCAATTTACAAAGTCGTGAATCACACCAAGTGTGTTTCACCACAGGTCCGTCTATCCAGAAGTAACTGTTCCTGGCATACGGTCCATGGTTGGTCGTGCTTGCATGTCAATCAAAAAGCCTCTTCCTGACACACTTAATCAACGCTGTGTCCCAGACTTTCCATATAGAAAGGCTGGCTCTGTGAGACTAGGGGCCCTTTAATTAAAGAACCGTATGGTTCTTGGGCTGGCAGTGACTCAACAGCGCCATCTGGGGTGCCATTACAATGCCAGTCCACTCACACTCCCCCACCCCCCAACAAAGTGATGATGACTTGATTCGTCCTGAGCCCTCTAATCGTTACCACGGCGATGAAGGATGGTTTGTGCATACAAGTCAAACGAGTGGTCCGGCGCTAATGACAGCGAGAGGTGCCTGTAATGTGCCGGAACCTTATTATGGTCTGGCATACACACGTCCCATAATACTCCCCGGACGCTTGTCCTCTCTGGTAGAGAGGGGGAAAAAAAGAGCGAGTGTTCCCCCTCACCAACCTTTTTAAAAGATGACTATTAAGCATGGAATGACAGTGTTCATAGCTGGCTTTTATGACTTCACACACGACGCCATGCTCTGTGAAAGGGACCGCAGGACTGCTGCGAGCGGTAATGAAGCATCGTCGCAATTTACATTTCTGTAATTTGCATGCTGTGTCAAGCAGAAGGACAGGCTTGCGTGTGTGACCTCTAGTTACGACCGTCAAGGTCACCGGCGGAGCCCGTGGATCCCGAACAGCAAGAATATCCAACTGGGGGAAGGAGTAACGAGGTACTAAGGCAAGCGATTGACGGTTTTTGCTTTGTATTTTTGTTTTGTTTTTGTAATTAAGTAAGAATTGTCAAGTTATGACCAATTAAGGAGAATAACTAATTAGCTAATAAATCGTTGCAACATATATACACAATCATCATAATAATACAGAATTTCTTAGTGGATTATCAAACATTTTATTGTGACAAAGGTTTGTGCATACTAGGATTTTTTTCTGATTCGTTGGTTCAATACAAGAACAGAGATACCAGATAAAAACCAAACTGTACAGGATTTGAGTGGGGGGTCAAGGGACCTTGGTTGGGAGGCCATACCGCCGTAGGGGAGATGGTCCTCTTGTAGTGGGAGGATTTGGCCTTGATAAACCAAGTTATTATTGAATACATTTCTGGTGGTTGTACAGATAAATATCTGTAAGAAGGGTGTGGATTGGATAAAGATGCTATGAATAAAGGTTTTAGCCACTGGGTTAAGTCAAATAGTTCATCTCTTCACTCAAGGCTGATTGTGAATTTGCCATTAGAGTTGAAAAACACTCTGGAAATGAATACTCCTTGCTGGTGATTTTGTTGATGATTGCAAGAAAGAATTTAAAAACCCTGCATCAAAAACCATCATTGTGAGAATGCTCTTGCCTGCACCTTAAATTCCAGTTTGAAAATCCAATTTGCGGGTTTAATCAAACTTTGCCATGCCTCTATAACCTAGTGAATCACCAGTTAAACGCGAAAAGCAATTATCACTCATTCACACAAGCTGCCGCTCTGAATCAGCCTGCATTGACTACATCGGAGGAATGGAAAATACTCCTCTGCTTGGTTTTTTCCGTGGCCACGAAAATACCAAAATGTCTTGAACTGTTTTAATGAACTGACAGGAGCAACAGCAACAGGACAGATTCAGAAGTAGATGATCATCGGCCATGTACCTGAAAGATACCTGAAGTCTAATTGCTTGTTTCTTAGAGTCGATTGAATTCAAGGTGTAATCACAGCACAAGACCATACACCTTGACCAGAGAACGATCGTCCCTAGCTTCACTGGCAAGAACCGACCAGAGTTAAGCACCGTGGTGTCGTATAACTATGATGTAGTTCACAGTATAGGGGAAGGAAGTCCTTTTAAGGGTAGATCACTGTGAACATCAGGGTGGCGTGGAAGAAACAGCCTCCGGCAGAGGAGGGGGATGGGGTTTCTGACATCCATCTCTTTAAGAAAGGCATTTTCTATTTCTGCTTTGATCCGGATGCTTTGTAAACCTATGGATTTTTTGGGGTTAATTTTATTATTCAGGTGACATAACATAAGTAACAGGAAATTCGGTTGAAAGTACAGGACAGTAGCATTAATTCAAAATAGATCAAAATAAAAAAACGAATTAAACCAAATAAAACATACATTAAAGATGTCCATCTGAACACAATAAAAGAAGTAGAAGACATCTTGATAAGCCTCACCATTCCTCTTCGTCCAACACCCAGCTGACCTTGAGTCTGAGTTCAGCCGTTTTTACAATCCCGTTCATAAACAGGGTTTTACGGCCCTCGTAAGAACGCCTCCATCTCGCTGCATAATCTGTTTGTGCGAGGGCACATTAAGCACATCATGCGCTATAAAACCTGTCCTTTAATGAACTCTGTGGGGAGACCGGAGGGGTAGATCAACCTGGGGGCACCGGGAAGAGGAGGTGGACGATGTGTACAATAAAGCTAACAGCTAATGGCGCCTGGCCCGGATAATGCAGCCAATTGGGAAAGCCAATGCCACCGTCGCTCAGCCTGAAAAAGATTAGCGAAACCAAACCAAGCGACAGCTATGACCACCTGTTTCGCAGAGTCTACCGTTTATTGTGAAGGGTCGAGGGTCTTGAACCCGCAGTGGCTAGAGACAACCACAGAGCCGAGCAGAGTTCTGGGATGCCGTTGCTATGGTAATGCTACTGGTCCAGCTGCAGCTTCCCTGCATGGGTTCTTGCTCATGCATTAGATGTGACAAATGCAACACGGATGCAACAAGCGGTAGGAGGTAAGGAGACATCCCCAACTTTTTGTTTTTTGACAGTGACAATTGACACCTGACAATTCAGATCCATGTCTTTAAGGACGGGTGGGGGTAAGTATAGGCCATCATGCTCAACTAAGCTTACAGGTAAGACTGCTGCTTCAACCACCTCAAGACGGTCCTGACTTTGAAAAATGGAACAACAAATAACTCATCTGAAACAAAAGTTTGTTGCCAGCCGACGCACTGTAGCCTGTAGTTAGCTATCTGGGATCCTGGACAGT
>OOFG01001275.1:0-14399 GCA_900323295.1 Molva molva | reverse complement strand
CGCGTCATCATCATCATCATCGTCCCGCCTGCGTATTTGCCATGTCGTTAACACCGTAATCTATTAAAACATTGAACTATTCCTGCTTATCCAGGGAGGGTTTCTCAGTGTTTGGGAGTGTGTTTCCTGTGTTGACCAGGGTTTACAGACAGAGTAGCTCTTCTTCTTGTCCAGGAGAGAACGATTCAGTTGTGGGGGACGTGAACGGAAACACAGGACAGAGGGCTTAATGGCTCTGTTTGCTGAGCTACAAATCATCCCCGCTTCGCTTGCACACCTGGATGTCAGTGGACGTGTAAAACTACAGTCCTCTGTTCTCAAGGTTTATCCGCGTGTATTGGAGATATCGCGCACCAACATACGCTTCTAAGAACTATACACGCTATTTTTTTTTTAAAACTGAAATGTAGTCAAATGCCTAAATCAAACTATAGGCCTACTCTATAGGAGCTATAAGGAGAGTAGCAACAATAAGACGATAAATACTTAATACTAATATTAATTCCTGAAATATGATTTAATGACGATAAATTAAACTGTATTATTTGCATAGCTGCCATTACATTTGATTAAAAAAAAGCATCGTTTTATTAAAGTTTCATATATAGTCATTCATATCGCAGATGTAGGCCTATTTCCTCACCACAGGCAGTGTCGCACAGTGATCTGTTGAGCGGTGTATTCCCCTGTTATTACCGTAGCTAGGTAATGATTTCTGGCCGTTTATTATGAAATGTCAGTGTGCGTTACGTAGTCGGGGCAGCTGTGGGCTAATTCCAGATAAGATGAGTAAGCTAGTGAAAGCTAATCCACACTTTAATATAATAACACACTCCACACACACCCCACACGAAACACGACCACACACACACAAAGCATGCACACACGCAAAAAAACACTGTGACGTACCGTGACCGACAACATGTTTAAGCACTTTCCTCCCTCATCATAACTACCTGATGCGTTTTCAAACGACATAAACACAGGTGTGGAAATCTCTTCTCCACTTTGCAGTCGGCTTGAGAACCCCGCTCTCTGCTTATCAAGGATATCATGATTAGTGTTTTCTAACAAGCCAGTCACCATTTGCTGATCCCTGAGGTAACTAAATACTTAACTCACCGTCTGCCTGAACGTCTGCGTACGGTTGGCCTAGTTACCGGGAGATAATGTTTGGACGAGCACCACCGGTTTGATTTGGCACCGTGTCATGTATAGGCGTCTGTTGCAGGGCAGTGGGGTGGAAGAACAGGGTCCCGGTGAAAAGTGTATCATATTGAACACTGGTCGAGGTGTCTCATTTGTCATTTTTTATTTTCTGATATTGAATCGAACTTATTATAATTATAAATTATACTTTTGAATGTGTTTTGTACTATAATTACTATCAAATGCACTTCAATTTGGTTTATTACAAAGGGTTGTTTTGAGAACAAAAAACTGTGAAACAAACCCCCACCAAAAAATAAAGAACAATACCAATTTCTGACAAACTTATAAAAGAAGGTAGCCTCCATTTTTATGAGTCATGACTCATGTTTATGAAGAGTTGCCATCACCTTAAACCATTTCTATTCATAGCTTAGCAGACAGGTTTCACAACTGGCAGCATTGTGCGCTAACATCTTGGTAATTGGGTTTGCGTGAACATAGCACCATGTCCGTCACTGCCGGAGAATCTCAACTCTTCCAGTCATTTGTGAATGAAACAGTGTGCAATGCCCATTAACAGAGATATTACCCTGACATGACAGTGTGAAGACACACACCAACATTGACTATTTTGGATTCGTAGCGCTAATCTGCTAATAGGCCTTCAATCAAATTATCCTCCAAATAGCTCGGCACAACTCCTGTAGCTGTTTTTGCTATTCATTGACTAGCTATGCCTTGTTGACTAAAACGTTTCTGTACACATTTGAGCTTGCTGTGCATCAGTGGCTAACAGTACGAGTCATCATTGACATCTTGACATATAGATGTGATGTCACTCATATGTGATATCAGATATATGTTAGAGTGTAGCCTGTACGTCACTGCACAGGAACAAACAGGGCCAAGATTGCAGTGTAAAATCCACCGGGAGCGACAGCACATTTTTAGAAGCCTTGCTGATTAACGATCCACAGTTACATCAGATAGCTAGAGCTTCCTTTATGCCACTAACTCATACATTTAGTCTATCTTGGAGTCCTATCAAAATTAGTATCAAGCTAATTTGATATTTGTTGGATTAGAATGTATCTCCGGTTCATTTTTGAAGATATTCATTTTTACTCTGTTTAGTTCAACACTAGACATTGAATTTGATCAACTTAACTTCTGAGCCCTCTCAAGATTAAATGCGAGATTATATTGCCGGTAAACAGAAATGGGGGTGTTTGTATGTGTTATTATGAGATTGTTCAGTTTATCCACACTTTGATGCTTTGCAAAATCATGTCCTTCTCAGTTATCACACAATGTATCACTTTGGCAAACATTGTTTTAGAAATATACAATGTACACAAAAAAGGAGGTTCCTGGATACACAACTTGCTACAAGTTATATGGATATCACCAGATTAATATTGTAAAATAAAGTCAAGAATTTATTTGCTATAAGACTGTTAGTCTTTCTGTTATTCAGTTACAGGAAAGCTATATCATAAAATACCATTGCTCGAAATATTTGATTATGTTGTGTTTTTAAATCATTTTCTCCCTCGGCCGTCGGGCCCTGTGAGATTGAGATCTGGAATGCGCAGTGTCTATTTCTGGGTTCTAATGGTATTGCAGGGAGACATTAGGATCTCCCTCCCTGGGATATCCTATCTACAGCAACGGGCTCATGGTCGGAAGGGCGAATGTTTATATAGATCCTAGGGAAACTGAACGCTAGCCTGGGTATACAAAGCCAAGAGAGAGAGGGAGTACACACTGTACGACACACAGATAAACATCCGATAAAACACAAACATGAACTGACAGTCTTTCTGAATTTGGCAACTACATTTTAAAACATCTGCATATCAGGGGTGTCTCAAAATCATATTCTTTGTAATCTTTGGTTCCAGCTGTAATTTTGTTATTTCTTTCTCTTTTTCCATGTATTACAACACTCACACGCATCCGTGTCCACACATGGCCAGTGTTTAAGCTAGCTTACATTCGAGCTTGTGCTCAAGTAGTTTACAAGTCGTGAATTGGTTGGCTTGGCACAGGAGAATTAAATAGCCCGATTTGGGAATGCTACAATAGAGGATATCGTTGCTATTTATGGATTTTTTGTATTTTTGCATTTTTGTATTTATAATATAAATACAAAAATACAAAAATGAAAAAAAAATATATATAAATTTTATATATATTTTTTTTGATTCATGCATTAAACACCAGAGGATACCAGACTCGTTATTGAAATACTTGACATTTTCAAGGCTAGTATTAGCCTCTAGTCCAACCTTTACCCCACACACAGACACAACTGAAAACACAACCTTCCTGTCAGGTGGCTGACCTTCAACAGTGTGTCCTGTTAAAAACATGCAGCAACTGTGGCCTAACATAGAAGTAACGGGGGTCAGAAAGGAATAATAAGTGCTCATAATAAAACTCCTCTTTCTTTTTTTTTTTCTTTCATCTTTCTCTCTACCATTTCTTCGCTCGATCTATCTTACAAATAACAGCGAAATCCTCGTCATCGACATCATTTTTCTTCTTCTTCTTCTTCGGCTGCCATCTTGATTCCCTCCCTCGTCCTAAGGCTGTTGCTATGCTGTACATGTTAGCTATGCAATCTGAGATCTGACCGGAAGGATGTGAGTCAGACTGCAGTGCCTCCTTCCCTGGTGGCTGCCCGTTGACCGCGTATACTCTGATGAGTCGACGATAAAGTCAAGTGATACAAAAAATACAAATATGATTGAGGGCTTGTGGCAGGCAGGAAACCGAGGGACCAAGTTCTTGGTGCGAGATAGAAAATAGATAGACACACTCCCCGACGCGCTGTCGCTTCCCCTGAGCAGGTTGTCTGTGTTATTTCTTGTGACAGGTGCGGACACATAGAGAGAAAACAGACAGTGCTAGATGGATTGGTAGAGAGCCAATGTGTGCAGGGAATGCCTATTAATCACAACCCGTTCCATCTTCTCTTGTTATTCCACTCTGCATATCTTCTGTCTTCTCTTGTCCTGTTATCCCAGCGGTTGAATACGACCAGATCCAAAGAGAAAAAACGTAAATGGAACATGTGGCCTTAGGAGAATGTGGATTTTTTCTCGAATTCATTCTCAAACAGTGATTGCTTTTTGAAACTGTTCTTCACTTTGTTATATATGAGATAGAAGTTTCAGAATTAATTTCCAGTAGCAAAGTGATTTAGAACCAAAAATCCTTTCCATATACCACAGGTGTAAAAATACCTTCAGTGAGGTTAACATGAGGTGATTTAATTTGATTTTCCATTCGTATCACACTAAAACAATAACTGAACTATCAGAGGTGTTAAAACTGTGGTTAAATGTGTGGATTTGTGTGTAAAATAAAGGCGACACAAGATATTGTAAGGAAACAGTTGATTCGCTGTATCTACTTTTTATTTTAAATATATATATTTTACCTTAGTTATTATATAAGATGTATTTTGATGTATATATAACTGATCGTATACTGATCATATCTTTGTACCCCATGAATCATTTACCCCCACCCTTCACCACCGCCTCATACATTGACACCATTCCAAGTCCCCTAAACACTGTACACCCGGCCGACCCAATTTGAAGCCATAGCTGACCTCGGGCCGCTACATCACGTGGCAGCTTTACATTCACACTTCCTCCAGCACCCCCTCCACCCCCTAACAACCCCTCCTTGCTCCGCCACATATCTGGACATAGCCTCAACCACATACATTAGCCTTCGCTGCAGTGGGGGGACTTGCTGGAGTCTAAATAAAGCAGAGCCTATAAGTGGGTGGAGGGCCAAAAGGTTCAGGTCAAGGAGAATGTGAAACCACAGAGCCCCAGCTAGCACCACTTTGAGACCGGCCGCCTAGCATTCTGTTCACTGGGATGATTTACTGGTGACAATGGTGTGATGGATGAGAGGCCTGGTTGGTTAGTTGGTTAGTTGGTTGGTTAGTTGGTTGTCTTTGGATCTTTGTTTGTGGAAGTGGTTTTGTGTAAACAATTTTAGTGGGTGTTCAAGGTTAGAGATCTGTATTTTACTTTGAAATAAAGGACTTTTGAAACTATTGACCATAACTGTCGAATGCTTTTCAGTCTGATGCTATTGAGGAGTGTTTAAGAGGGTCATCATTTGGAAGGTTCATCCATCCCTATTTAGGGATGATAAAGTACAGGCATTGCAAGGAATATCCATGAAAACCTAACATAAATCTTATTTGCATAGCACACAGCAAGCATGAATATGTTCAGCTAGTTGGGAAAAAAGTAGCTTTAGGGTGTCATCGTTCTCAAAACATTATGTCTAAAGCCCACGGTTCATAAAGAAGCTTTTGGACCTCCCACAGTGAAGGTCACAAAGATGTCTGGAGTGGGCCCCTGAGGGCCCAAGAGAAGCCCCTGTCAAACAAAAGCTCAAATAAAATCCTCATATCCTTCCTTTTTAACTGTAATTGACCTAAATGACAAGTAGTGCGTGTCAGACCCAACAACAACATGCCCCCACACATAAAAGGGGGTGTGTTTGTTTTTCATCAGAGATGTGAAAGACTGTTTGTTGTTCCCCTGTGCTTTCAGAACCCAAACTCTCTGGATAAGTCCATCCAGAACCTTCTGTCGGCCCTTTATCCGCCCTTTGAGGCCACCGCCCCCACAGTTCTCAGCCAGCTCTTCCAGGTCATCGAGGGTCGTTACCAAGGAGACGCCCTCCGATGCCTGATAGACTTCCTGGTTCCGGCCAAGCACATCTTGGAGAGCGTACAGCAGGCTGCATGTGTAAGTCAGTGTCCAACCATGCACACAAAACCATACGCAAATGCACACTTAGGACGGTTATCCTCGTTGACTTAATCAGGATCTTCTTAAACATAGCATACTCCTATATGGTATAATAGCTTATAGGTTTACTGTGCTCCATAGGACATGACAAGAACCATGGCCATTTTTCTAACAGGATTGAATCCTTTCCTGTTGCTTTAGGCCCAGTATTCAGATGTGATCTTCCTCTGCGAGGGATGGCCCCTGTGTTTGCTTGACCACGTCCTCATCCACCTGGCTCCGGTCCACCCCGTGGTGCTCCGGCCCGGGGACTTCTACCTGCAGGTGGCGCCCTTCGCTGACCAGTCGGCTCGCATCGTGGTGTGCAGCCTCTTAGAAGAGGAGGGGCTTTGGGTGGAAGTGGTCGAGGAGACCCCCGTCCCTGAAACGTGCTACCCCTGTCTGTTTACCTCGGATTGGCTGCAGGAGATCAACCAGGGTCGCCATGGAACCCCACTCAGCCAGTGCTTGCTCGCCACTGAACAGGGCGTGGTGAGGTTGCCATGGAAACGCGTGGCAGTACCTGACTTTGTGGACGGGCCAAAGGGTGTCGGAAGTAGAATGGCCTCTGTTCCTCATTCGTCACATTCTTTACCTACTGCTCTTTCTCTTTCTACGCCTGTGCCTTATCTTTCCACTGCTGCTGCTGTCAAGACCTCTCCATCCTTTCTGCCAAATCCTGTCTCTCCTGCCAAGCAAGCTACCCCAAGACCACCTGCAGAAAACACTCAAACCTCAGCAGCGGAGCTCACACAGAAGCCGCCGGCTATCTCCGTGGAGACCAGGATACGTCCTGCGAAGCACGGCATCGCGGTGTCCCTGCGATTGGTGGACACAAGCGCATCTGGCTCCTCCAGGCTGGTTAAAGAGACTGACACGGGGCCTAAACCTGTGGGCTGGGTGTCTTCAAATATCTGGGACAGCCGATGTACAGAAGTCGGTACATGTCCAGCTGCACTTCTAAGTTCGGGTATTACCACTACAAGCGTCGTTGAAGACAATAATAATACATTCGCAAGTAGAGATAAAGGTGAAGCTGTGTTCCCTAGTGTAGACTCGGGAAGAGAAAACCATACGGGTACAAGTGTACAAGGTGCAAAAGGACCAGCCGACCAGGCGAGCAGCGTTAGCGGGGCAGACGGAGAGTACATCGACGTAGTGCAGGCGGCTATGCTTTTCGGAGAAGTCAAGGCACTTAGAAAAGAAGAACAAGAGGCGCGAGCAGCCATGCAACCGGCCCTTCAAACTCAAGCACACATGCAACCGTATGGCCATGCGCTGGTGCAAGCCGACCCCCTGGCACAACCTAAGTGGCCGGTTGAAATACACTCCCAGACGCATACGCAGTCACCGAGTTCCGCATGCAATCCACCCCATGCCAGATCCGGGAACGGGGTGCCATTTAAACCTAACACGGAAAGTGAACCCCTCCCCCTTCACCATTCCCAACCCGTCCGTCCTCAAGCCGACTCCCATGACTCCCCCAACGCCGGAGACCCCTCGCACTGCGCCCGGAGCGTCCGGTTCTCGGAGGGGCCCTGTACCCCGTGCATGAGGCGGAGACAGAGCGGGAAGGTTTCCAGAGCACAGGAACTAAGGTGTCGCTACAGGGACTCCTACCAGGCGGCCATACAGAACCCTGTCGCTTTTGCTAGGGACAAAGAAAAGATGGAGGCGTTAGCCGCGCTGGATGAAGACAGCGATGGCTCACAGTGTGAGGGGAGACAGCCTCCGGAGGGGGCTAGGGGCGATCCGTGGTTAAGCGCCCAAAGGAGGTGCTTCAACCCTGCCATGCAAAGCCAACCGAGTGCCCCCGTTTCTGAGGTTGTGTGTAAGGAGTCTGGGGAAATGAATACTGTTACTTGGTGGCCTCCTGAAAACACAAACACTGCTAACTGTGTGGATTTCAGGGACAGAACCGCCGTAAAGCGTGACCAACCGCAAAAGCAGTCAACAGATTCTGGGCCTCCTCTGGACTTCTGTGAGAGGAACACAATGCCATTTAAGGAGCCGAGGGATCCACACTCTGTTAAATCCTTTGGTATTTTACACGGCCCAAACGGGACGGATAGTGAAAGAGGCCCAAGCATAAACACTACCAGGCCCATGAGCCCAAGTGATCCCAAATGGGGAGACGGAGACTCTGCCAAGCCCTGCGGATTACCACCTAATTCAAGTGATGGTTTAGTCAACAATGTCAATATCAGTCAACCTCATGGAGTATTGCAAAGAAGAACAGACACTAGCAGGATACCTCTGGGTGTATCTAAGTGTCCTGGCATCCCGACTAACAAGCAGGAATTGGTCGAGCCAGATGGAAGATGTTCCTCACTCTCCACCGCAGTAGTGGACACCTCGGAAAAGTGCGAACTGGTTATCGTGCAAGGTCAGAACGTCAGAAGGAGAGAAAGCACTGAGTCCTGCGCGGAGGTTCCCAGGCTGCATGTGGTGAAGTGCAAAAACGCCACCGCCTTTGGATTGGTTTCACCCAAGATCAACAGAAGAAGGATAGTGACTACAGGTTGGCATTGTTACTCTCTAGGCTGGGTTTTATTATGGCTGTTGCTGTTCTGTTTTTTGTGCTGTTGCTGTTTTGTTTCTCTCTCTCTTAAACCTTTTTGCAAATTCAAACTCATTACTTAGACGCTGCACAACCTGCCAAACCGTCAGTACCACTACCAGGGGCTACCCAGAGTGTGACCCAGTCAAAGCTTTCTTGTGCAGCAGACGTCCAGAAGATCCCCCCACCTTGCTTGGCCCGACCCAGACCCGATCACCTGCCCCTGCCCCCACCTAAGACAGCAATACACCCTCTCTACCAGGGGCTAGCATGTCTCACAGGTAGAGAACTTGAACAGTCCCAGTTCAAACAACATGAACTGGGACTGAAACACTTTTTAAAGCCAAACAGCATCACATTTTGTTGTATTCCACAAAATTATCGATTGATAATCTATTTTAAAAATGATGTTGTCATCAGCAAACGATAATAGTCTTCTTCATCTTCATGTTCAGTCAAATGGTTTATAACTGCCTGTTGCCCGATGCCCTCCCACCACACCACCACTGTTTCAGGAGGTAGAGATCGTGCTGGTCAAGCTGTAGTGGAGGTCTATGGAGACCACCCTGGATGGAGATCACCTGGAACCATCAAAGAACTCTACCAGATGCTGCTCTACTTCCACACAGTTATCAGGTACACCGCTCTGTCTGTACTCCATGCTGTTTGTTACCTTTTAGGTTAAGTGTCCAAAGAATAATGAATGAATGATGGAAGGAGTTTATTCACCCATTCATGAACTAAAACAAACAAAGCGAAGAAATGCAATAAGCCACACCCTTTATCTTAAAGCCACACCCTATATCATACACAATTTAAAAGCAAAAAACAATAATTGCATTTACTATGTAGCATACTGGTAGAATACTATGTATTCTACCATTTAAGAATGGAAAACGAAAATGACAAACCCAATAACCAAAAAAAGAAAATTATATTTAACCAGTATACTAGGATAGGATACGGTTTTTAGGATTTTGTACCAATGTGCGGTCTCGTCTTTATTGTGCTCGTATCCAGGCGAGAAGTCAGAGAACTTGGAATGGTGGTTGTGATCGATGCAAGGCGGGCAGCGCCTCCCCCACAGTTCTTCAAGGCCATGACAACCCTTCAGGTGAGGACACAAACACAGCATTAGCATACCTTGGAGCAGAGCAAGGTCATTTCTAATTGGTTGATGTCTCGTTGACCCCAGCAATAAGTGCTGCATTAATGTTCAAGGATAATGGCTGAATGAGTCAGATACTGTCAGATACCCATCATCGATGGGGTCATATATTGACCATGTCCTTTTGACCCTTTTCTAAACCATAGCAGTGATTGGTTGAACTCTTCTACTTACTTCCAGGAAAGCATTCGCCATGCGATACACAGTGTTGTGCTACTGGTGGACAAGGACAGCAATCCTCGGCGGGAGAGATATCATACAGGAATACAGGTATTTGTTGTGTTTTTACACTCACTGTACATCAACAGAGTGCCAATATACAGCGTGAAGGCATCCCTTATCATCGTGTCATTGGTTTTGTCACTGTGCTTGTTCATCTGTTGTGTGCTTGTATATGTGTTGTTGAATTTAAAACAAATATATAGAGCGATGTGCTGACCTCGACAAAGACCTTGTACAAGGCAGTGGAGGCTTGTCACCTGACCACCTACCTGGACGGAACACTACCCTACAGCCACCGCGATTGGCTGGAGCTACACCAGGTGAGACGTTAGGTCCTTATGTGCACATTAGGTCATTCACGCCATAGGATGCTGTATTTTATACTGCGAAACACTCTTGACTTGACTTGAGTCAAGAGTGACTTGACTTGAGCCTGCACTATTCAAACGAAAAAGTTAACTTCTTTATTCAGGTTATTTCTGTCCTACTGCTTGGATCTGTCTTCTCCTTCACCATTTGAACCTTCTCGTGTCTATACATGAATTCTGTGCTCCAGAAACTCCACCTGTTTGTGTTGGATCTCCACGAGTCTTCCAGCCTACTGCTGAGGGCCATCAGGAAACTGGAGGAGAAGCAGAAGATTGACACTGTACAGGTTCGCAACCTTGTTATTATACCCTGCGAGCTCTGCTGGACGGCAAAGTCTTCGATGCGTTATATACAAGTAATCATGGGGCTGGCTTGTTGGCATGGCTCATGGCTTGTTGGTTTGGTTTGTTTGATTGATAAGATACTGTAGTGGTAAGGGTGTTTGACTCCCAGCCGAAAGGTTCAAGGTTCAAACCTCAATGTCCTCAGTCCATCTGTAGGCATCCTTGATGTGCGTTCAAAAGTTATATTGCCAAGCATTTACTATATCCCAAATAGCTTTTTCTAAAACGATCCTAACAACAGACACTATACATCTATTATGGTACATGCAATTGAAATAGATTTTCTTCAAAAGTAGGGCATTTCATTTCTTTTTTTATACATTTTCTTGTTCTCTTCTGACAGGAAGTCCAGCAGCGCATAGTGGACCAGAGAACCCTGATGCGGGACGTCCTGGAGGACGGCCGGGTGGTCGCTCTGCAGAGGGAAGGGGGCGCCACCTTGGCCCGGCTGAGGAGGGAGAGCGACCTCAAGTACCCCCACCGGGAGGACTTCAGGTGACCTTCTGGTGTCCGCCTCAGTGGGCCCATTGCCCTGTGTTCTCAGACCTTCAGCACGTGTGTTAAGTGTGTGTTGTGTTTACATTCTGAAGCTCACAGTAAAGAGATTCAGATGAGGATGATGATTATGGTCTCGGAGAAGATATCAGGCTGAAGATAAAGAGCTCTTCTTGAATTTTCCTTTTGTCATGTCGCTGCATCTGAGGGCCTTTTTTCAATGGGTATTTGTCTCTGTTGTTTTTTGCACTCTTTGTTATGTTGTTCACACCTTTTATCAAATATCAAATGTACTATGGGTTCGATATGATTCCATCAGAGCTCTGCTAAAAATGCAGAATCTGTAAGATAGATGAGGACAGGTTGGACTTTTGCTGCAACACAGACCAACGCTATCATGCATAACACAGTTCATCACATTCACCTCATCATCTAACGCAGCGATGCGGTGGACTCGGTGACCAGCCTGTACAACTGTGTGGAGGAGCAGGCCCACGTCCTGGTTCAGAGGTCCAACATGTCCCTGGAACACCTGGAGTACCTGCTCCAACTCAGAGAGCTGGAGGCACACTTCCAGCAGGTACTATCTATGTGATGTATGGTTATATATGTTGTGGTATGGTTTGAAAACTATGTTTAAGAATGTAGAAACAAAAATAAAAAAGATTAAAGCTAGGATAGGCAGTTTATTTTACAAGCATTTTTTGTCATATTTTTTGAAATTCCTTTTACACCCCGACAGCAATCAGTTAATCAAATGCTCGAAAAAAAAAAAAATCAATTTTTTTTTTTTCATTTGGATACTTTCAATATCTTACTGGCTGGTTTCTACAAATTGCCTATCCCAGCTATAAAGGCTTCAGATTTATTTTTTATATTGATATTGAAGCTGTTCATCTGTTAAAGTGAGGATTAACAGTGAGTCGATTTGATGATAAAGGAGCTTCCCTAATAATTAAACAGAGATTAAATCAAATACAATATATTTTAACAATTTAATCTTACTTTCATCGTTTCACATATGCACCAGATTATTGCTGTACTAATTCACATTGATCTGCTCTCTCTATTGACCGCTGTAGATTAGAGAGTGGTTCAGAGTGGAGGGAGAGCACCACCTGCTGGAGGCTGAGCGGGTGGAGGAATGTAAAGAGAGTGTGGAACAGACACTGAACAGCTTCACCTCCTTCCTCTTAGAAGCCAATGTGAGTCTGCACTTTTCAATCTATGTGTTTCTCTAATCATAAATGGCTTTAGTTGCATAGGGTAAGGATGAATGATGCAATACAGTACAATGAAGGGAAATAATGAATTTTACAAATAATAATTAATAATGAATAATAAAAAACAACATGATAACAATGTAAAATGTATATACAACGAGTACAGTACTCAGTTCTGATTAAAGAAAATATTAATCAAATTATGAATGAAATTATTTTGAGATTAATAAATCTCTTTCTCTCTCTCAACCTCCCGGCCCCTCTCTCGACCCCGGCAGGACCGTAAGCACCACGCCGCGGCCCTGGTGTCCGAGGCAGAGAGGCTCCAGAGCTGTGGGCTGTCCTACCCCGAGGCCCAGGTGTTCGGGTCCCTGGTCCAGACCTTCAGAGCCGGCCTGGAGAGCTTCCTGGCCAGGGCGGAGGTCGGCTGCAGGGAGCTGCAGGTCATGGTCGGCGTGTGTGGCTTCTGTGAGCAGGTCGGTGGGACCCTGCAGTGCTAGTTGTTATATTTATAGGGAGGCTAATCAGTGCCGTATTGTTTTCTTTTGAACCTGTGGAAAAGTAAAGACTTCAAAAAATAAATAAAATCTGTAAAAACCTGTTTTTCTGGAATGTCTCGCATTCAGTATTTTGTAGTTGCAGACCTAAAGTTCTAGTTGGCAGTCAATTGATAGAAATCAATCATTGTGTTTTATATTTTTTGTTAAAGCACTGACTGACTATGTAAGTGAGTTTGATTCATGTCATTTGAAGGTTGTAGTCGTCATAGTTATAATACTTAGTAGTAGTTTGTGGCAGTAGGATCAAATGCTCCTATGGCTATTTGACCACAGCAGAGAGACAATTCCTGACCATCTGCTTCTCTCTCATTAGGCCACAGCCCTGGCCGGAGAGTGCATTGAATACCTGGACCAGAACCACGAGTCCACCGGTCCGCCTGCCAACACCGGCACCACCACCACCATGGCACAAGACGAGCTCCTCGGCTGCCGCGAGCCAGACCCCTCCCTCGGCCTCGACCAGGGTCCACCAACACAGGACCCAACACAAGACGACTGGTCCACTGCTGGCTACGATTCGGCTATCCTCAAGTCATACCAAGAACGCTTCCTCCAGTTCAGCCTGGAGCAGTTTCAGGAGGTCCGGTCTCAAGCCAGCACCCTGCGGGGCTCCAGGGGCATGCGGGCCTGGAACGTAGCCTGGCTGAAGTGCCAGGAAGCCAGGCAGCAGCTTCAGGAGAGGGTGCAGGAGGTGGACGAGGCCTACCTTCAGCGCCAGCACGCGGCCCTGTTGTGTGACTGCAGGGATATGGATTCTGATGTTCTGCCAGCGTTCTCGGACGGCAAGGATATATTTCTACAGTCCACGCCGGGGCCAAGCCATCCGCAGTGGGAGGGGGTCATCTCGGGAGCGGTAGAGTTGGATAAGAGACGGCCAATACTCGGAAGAAGCAGCAGCATCAGCGTGGAAGCTCACGTCCAGCCGGAAAACGCTAATGTTGACAGAAGCAACCAGGGGTCGAAGGTCGTCCCTGTCTCACCACACAGGTGAGGTCTCCACTGTTGTACTGTAATTTGTGTCATCTGTTGTATCAACTCAGCCAGGCAATGCTAAATACGTAAACCACATTTTGTGTTCTTCACAGTAAAATCTGGTCTATTTAGACTTCCTCTGTGTTGGATTTACTTTCAAGTTGGATTGTTTTTTGTTGTAAATGTATTTATTAATTTATTTATTTATTTACGCTAAATATCTGTATAAAATCTGACTTTTCATTGATATTTCAGTTTTTATGCACACTTGTACACAATGTATTATTTATTAAAATGTCAAAATCATTATTCGTATCTGTAAGGCTAATCAAGAGCTCCCCCAACAGGAGAGACCAGGAGGAGCGAGGGACGAGGAGGGAGACCAACGGCAGCAGGGCGAGGAGCGAGAGGGACGCCGCCGCCCTCTCCCAGTCCCACACCGTGGGCTGCCAGTGGTTTCCATGGGGACGGCGAGGCATGGCGGCGCGACGGTCGCTGAGCG
>OOFG01001270.1:0-13825 GCA_900323295.1 Molva molva | reverse complement strand
CTGGCCTTCGTAAGCTAGTCTGAAAAGAGAAACGTGCGCGATGAAGATGCAGACAGGGATCCGGCCCAAAGGAAAACAGCGAAAGGAAGGAAAATTACTTGTGCAAACATGTCACTGCAAACATCACGCGGCGCGACCAAACACCAACACCACGCAGCGTTCCGCTTCACCAGCACAACGCGGAAAAAGCTGCAGGACGGGTTTCCCTCCAAAATGAGCCCCGCGGCGGGGGAGGCTGAGCGCCGGAGCGCTGGCAGGGAGGCAGGTGATGGCGGAGAGGCCTACCTGCTGAGGTTCTTCTTGTGGTGGTTGTCCCTCGAGGACGCCTGTCTGTCCGCGTCGTACTCGGCCCCCAGGGAGCGCAGGGGGCTGAGCTGAGGGGAGCCCTGCGCCGAGCGCGACCGGGGCCTCTGGCTGGAGCTGTCAGAGTCGTCTGGAGGGAACACATGCACACACAGCGTTAACGCCCCGCCGTCGAGGGGAAAACATGAGCGCTCAAGGGGGAACCGCATGGAATCAGTGAGGGGACGTTTCTGCCATGACTCATTGAGATCCAGCGGATGCTGCCGCTTGTGTTTCACATGTTTTACTCACCGTCGTCCAGCGGCAGACTGGAGAGAGAGCTGCAGTCCGAGCGCACAAGCTCATCTGGGGAGATCAGGGACATTAGTTAGTTAGTTAGTTAAGTAGTTAACAAAGTTAACTACCTAAAACAATTACAATGAAAGTAAAATAAAGTTTATTTTACCATGATTATAAAATTAAGCAGGTTTTACTGTTAAAAAACAAAATAAAGTTAATTTGACCATGAATATAAGAAAGCTGATTTTACCATGAAAATGAAATTAATCAGATTTGACAATGAATATGAAATCAAGCAGATTTTCACCATGATTATGAAATAAAGCTGATTTGACCACAAAGATAACAACATACTGATGTTTCGTTTTTACCATGAACATGAAATAATCGTGTCTCACCTGCAATGATGAGTGAGGCTCTCTGGGTGGGCTTCTTCCCCTTCTTGATCCTGTACTGGTTCATCTCGTCCTCCACCTGCTGCAGTTTGTGCTTGGCGTCCAGACAGTTCCTCCTCCTCTTCTTCTTCACCGTCTTGCACAGCTCCGCCTCATTGGCCAGCTTCTTCGCCGCCTCCACAATCTTCTGCTGCAACGCGAATCGGCTCTCCAGGTTCCTCAGATAGGGGTCCTATAGTGCGTGAGGAAGTGGGAAGGAGGTCAAACGCAACGGATGTCATGGAAATTACTTTGTCGCCATTTATAAATACATCTTGATGCTTGTTTTGATGGGGACTATGAGGCCAATGTGAAACTATTAAATAAGGAACTTTGTTTGAAGACTGCGAAATGGGGGATTGAGTCACACTGGCAATGGCAGACTTTCCCGCACGCCGTGACGTTCCCCGTGACCAACCTCATTGTAGGGGAAGAGGTCGTCGAGCTTGAAAGTGGTGCCAACGCGGCGTCTTATTTGCGGCGGTCTCTCGCCTGCGGACAGGGGGTACTCCTTTGGCAGCTTGCCCGTGAGCTCCTGCCATCACAAATAACAACAACAAATACAATCAATAATCAACCCGATTGTACTCCACTGGGGTGAAGAAGCAGACAGGGAAAAAACCAAAACAAGGGTCTAACAGTCATTTGACAGAATGGGACAACATGGAGGAAGGTATTTGTTTGAGCGTGTCCTGGTGCTCTGAAGGTCTGCCAGCTATTCCTGGCATCCCGAGAACAGAAGGGGCAGCGCAGTGTGCGTCTCCTCACCGCCTCCCTCAGACAAATCTTCCTCAGTTCCTTTGTCTTCTTGGCCAACACGTCCTGGATCTCCTGCTCTTTCTTCCTCAGCTCCGAGATCTTCTCCCGCTTCTGCTCCTCGCTCGCCTCGGAGTCGGCCGAACCTGTCGCCGTTATTGAATAGTTTGACCATTTAGATCATTGTGATGATACAAAGTAATGAGAGTCTGTTGGTGTTGTTGTGTTTGGTGTGGTTATTATTAAATCAATGTGTTCATTGCAGTCTATGAAAGCCTTTACATATCAGGTTCATATTCACATGTGTAATTATATTTATATTTATATAAATACAATTGTGTGTTCATTAAGTTGTTCAAAATAGCTTGGCCAATATGAGCATGATGAAGCCCTACCAGTAGACACCAGGCTGCCATTGCTGGCCATTATGTGATTATTCTTCAGCCCTGTGTCTCCTAATCTGCTTATCTTCGACCCTCCATGCTCGGTGAGATCCATAGCGATTTCCTCCAAACTCTTCGCAGAGCCTATCTTACCCTAAAGACATTAAGAATCCACCGTGAGAAAATTAGCTTTGCGGACACGTAATCACGTAATCCATACTCTTACTGGAAACAAAATCACTGATACTCACTTTGCTCTGCTTTCTATCCAAGTAGAACTGATGCTGGCTTATCGCCATCACCCAAATGGTCTTAATCAGAGAATGGCTTGCGTACCATGTGTGGATGAGCAGCCCTGTCTGCCCAAAGGTACGCTTAGTCACTGCTCTCCTGTTCGCACAAGAGACATTCCCAAAACATGCTCCATTAAACGGGTGTCACTATTCCAAGTGAAAGTAATGAATACATGAGCATAAACGGTCAACATGCTGATGGTATGAAACGCTCTGTATATACAACAAAACAAACACTTTAAAGGTACAGATCAGCTCACTGTGCTCACCGGTGTGGGTCGTTCACCTCTACAGCAAATTTCTTTTCCCGGAAATAAAGGTTTTCCAGCTGCTTCCACTGGTATAACTTGGTAGAGGTGAAGGACGAATAACAATATTAAATTAAATTAGGGCATTCATTTGTTTTCTATAAAGACCAATCTTAAGGCACCACTTTTTGGGCTCTTTCAGAGTAGTGTAGTTACATACGATTACCACTGGCTTACACACTTGATTTCCTGCTAAATCACTATATTATATTCCTATAATATCAACTAAATCATTTCAAGCATGCCGTCAAACAAACACCAGTACCACAAGCTTGTTTTGAAGTTACATAACACCAGACAGTTTGAGTTACAGTCCGCCTTCTTTATTACAGACTGAAGCCCCCACCCTGTAATGCCATGTCTGTAATAATGCAGGTGTTGTTGTTGAACAGACTAAAATCCCACAAGCAGACATTTCAGGACTCATCGCAATATGAAACAGTCGTTCCATCCCCTCCTGCCATCTGCCCAGGTGCTCAGTGACGGAGATACGCACAAGCTATTTAAGCCAGTGACTCATTGCCGTGTCTGGTCGAGGTCGGCAAAGAGAAAGGTAAAAACACAAGACAAACCGACACGCTGCCAAGCAATGAGCTAGCATACAGCGCAGCGGTAATATGTGGTTTCATGTGGAGATGCCAGGCAATTGCCTCAGGCAATCCTTTTCAAACGAGCATTATGCTGCCGACATGCTGAAACAATAACGTAGTCCTGATGGATTAGCAGTGGAGAAGATGAACGCACATTGAAACAAGGCGACCCTGTCATCATTTATTTATGCCAAATGTCACTTTTATGATTCATGACACTCGAAATCTAGCATCTGGCACCGCCTACACAGCAGACATAAACACTAATCGTTAAACATCCAACAACATCAAAATGGACTTTCCTCTGAAAAGTTAACTTCTTATGTCTCCATGCTGACCGTCAACACGGAGACATAAGAACGGTGAGCTCTTGGCCTTACCGGCAGACGTCAGGAGGAGAGGACAGGTCTCTCGGCCGTGCTGTCTTGTAATCCCTCCTTGCAGAGCGCTCTGACAAAACTAACTACACTCGTGTGTGCTGTCTCTCTCTATCAGCTCCCAACTTGTCTACTCAGGTATTCTCCACAGTTAGGCAACACCCATATCCTGCGTCTTCATCCAATCGACATCACCCCCCCCACATGTTCTCCTCAACAAGCTGTTGCTCAAGGAACAAGTCTTGCACAAGACCCGCAGACCACAGCGAAAGGAGGACGTACGCTATGCTTCGGGACAGAGATTATGTCAGTGTGTCTTATGGTGACGTGCGTTGAATCCTCACATGCTATATTGGAGCAAACTGGTTCTTACACGTGTACTTGGTGTGTTATTTGATCAGCCACATTGCTGAGGGATCAATCACATGGTGTTATGGGTGTTACTCCTGTGTCCACACATGATAAAACAACACACATGGAAAGAAGAAGAGCAGGTCCACACCTCCTCCTATGTATAGATTCTTAAGCACGTGGACCCAGTGTTCAGCCGTGTTAGTCCAGCCCCAGATGTGTTCCAGTGTGAGGGTAGAATAGGGGGGATAGGCGGAATAATCATTATAAGACTCTTGCTGTCACACGTCATGCTAATCACTTTGAGGAGGACGTGGCTTGTGCAGGAACATTGTTTTTCTGGGAATTCAAGTCTGGCCTAGTCTGACCCAGATGCTTTTGGAAGCCCATCCCTACCCTTGCTGTGTGGAAGGAATGATGAACGTATCACAGCGCATAATGAATCATAATGCTGTGCGTAGTGTGTCCATCTCTAGCTTTGCTCTGTTCAATGTTGCATTGCATTGTCTGAGGCCACTGTCTCAAATTAGGTAAGATGTACTTATTAAGGAATAAAGTACACCTTCATTATAATTAGCACACTTGAGAAGCAACAATATAGAAGTTATTTTAATTACCTTTCTTGGTTTTAATTTATCCTGCAAATCATATTGCCCGATTCCTTTATAGCTGATTCCAAGCCACCATGGCATTCCTTGCTTGTCCTGTAAGGCAACATCACAATTGGTTGAATTGTTTCTCGCTGCAATAGCTATCAATTCCCCTGAACAAACACAGACCACTCACCTTCACTTCATAATAATGGACACCGTACGTGGGCAGGGATTCCACCAACGTCAAGTACCTGAAAATAACCACACTTCTTAGATCAGATCCAGGGGCAGATGTTTAAAACAACAGATATCTCAAAGATACTGTCACGCTGCCATGAACCAGAGGGACTCAGTGAGCAGGCAACACCCTCCAGTGCATTATTGATTTCCATCAGTGTAGGAGAAAATGAGTGCCACACGCAGACAAGGGAAGAGAGAGAGAGAGAGAGAGAGAGAGAGAGAGAATGATTCATGAAGTTGCCACAGAAATAACGTCCTTTTATCTGATGACTTGTGGTAAGCAAGCCCTCATGACCGTAGCCGTTGTCTTTCCGATACTCACCGCACAATGGCCTGCCCTCTGGAGAGTCCCTTCAGCTGTTTGTGGTGCTCGATCACCCCATCCTCACTGTAAGGCCACATCGACACGGCACTTCTTAACCTCAACACTATCATTAATAGCCCAGCGCTGGGGGTGGGCGGCGTTTAAATTCCTCATGCACACTTGACAATTGCATTTACATTGACGTTCTTTTCCTCCCGTACAAACCTACCAGTATGCGAGGGATGGGTGTTCTTTCAGCACTTTGGTGGGGAGGACTGGAAGCTTCTTCAGGTCTGCCCTCGTGTTCTCATCACTGAGAAACAAAGGCACAAAAGGCGGATGACAATCAACCAGCTAACACCCCCATGTTAACACTCTAAGGACAGTAGAAGTATGGGTAGTCATGTCGAGATGTGCCATTGGTTGAAGCATTCTGGTGGCCTCTATGTTTTGTATTATAGAAAATGTACAAAATCCTCATGTCTTGGGCATGGTCAATTGATCAAGCCACACAGGCCTCTCCTCCGAGCATCCGCCCGTCCTCAAGGACCCTCAATACCCCCTAGAGCGATAAAGTGCTTGGGCTACTTGATCCAGCACAAAGACTACACACACTAACCATTCATCTTCCCACAGTGCTAGAGTAAGAGACAGATGGCCCTCGCACCATAATCCATGGTAGTCCACTCAAACTCCTTAATGCCATGTCCCAAGGACAGCTGTGTTCAACATCCACGTAGCTCTTCACTGCTCCAACCCATATCTACTTTGCAACCCTCTGGCTTCTCACAGCAAGGTGAGAATTGCTAGGCGGGATGGTGTAATCATCCCGGCACTTTGATGTGAAGCGTAAAAGACCACCTCAATTCCGACACACAACATTGGTATTGATTCTTCCTAGTACGCCCTGCCTCTTTGGTGAAACACATGGATTATTGGATGTTTTTTTTCCCGCACCTAAAAGCTTGTTATCATACAAATCCTGCAGCAGTAAAACGGGCATAATTTAGGGGATTGAACGTCATTACCTTGTGTAGTCTCCTTTGGCCTCCTAGCAACAAGAAGAAAACATACATGGCTTTATTACATGTTCTCATAGTCATCGCCGCGGCGTGTTAATGCATTGTGTGTGTGTCGGCCATTAAAGGCACTAACCTGCAGAGCGCTCGCGGCTAATTTGAAGACATTCTCGCTCTCCACCTCTATAATTCCCTGGGGGAGATCAGAGTAACCAATGGAACTGAATATGGCCCATCAAAATGTGTTTGATGTTCCATAGGGTTATATGAACGCCGCTCTGTAACCATCCAATACACATTCAACGTACACCCTCTAGAGTCCTACAGAACTATATGAGTCCACAGTCCCAACCCAACAGAAGAATAACACTGCCCTGCAGTCATTGTCTGGCCCTGGGGCGAGGGATATGGATTTGATATGAGAGAATAGAGAAGGTGAGTCATCAGTACACTCTGACTCGCTCTCTGGGTTTCTGAGAAACACTTACAACAACACTTACATGGTAGACGGCAGACTTGGCGTTCAGGTAGAATAACTCCACAGTAATGATGTCCTTGAGCTGGGAGATGCTCTCCACATAAAACCTACGGTGGTGATTGAAGGGAAAAGAGATGAGATTTGTTTTACAAAACTGAGATGATCCGATATATAGGTTATGCATAACGGCAGGGGAAAACAAAAGGGTATTGCTTGGATTTCACCAGAGTGGTTGGAGGCTCAAGGCTGCTCCCTGCTGGAGGGCATGGTCTTAGCATAACAAGGAGGAAGGGGAAGTTAAGTTACCTGACCAGGAATTTGAGGGAGATGGTCCCGCTCTTCTTGGAGAAGTCATGCTCCAGAACTCTGCGGTCCATCTGCAGCCACTTACACTGGCCACTGCAAGAGGTCAGAATTGTGCCGTCAGCTGACATTGTGTGTAAACCAAGCGTGATTCAAAGATATTTTAGCTTTTAACATACTTGTCGTCGACAAATGTGAGTCCAAAGAATTCCTTCTCTTTGAGGTTGAAATGGGAGGATACCAAATCAAGAAGCTCCCTTGACAGTAGTTTAGGCTGTGAAATAGAATTTATTGTTAGTGACATAAATAGCAAACTGCTATTTAGTTACGGATCACCCATCTTAGCTTAGTGAATGGATGAAGGGAAAGCTAGCTTTATAAATCACAAAATGTAAATTAAAATACCTGCTATGAGCATGGTGTTATGTTAACCAATATCACTTTGGGGTATGACTTTAAATGAATTACTAAGCAGTAAATGTGTTAAGCAACTCGAAACCGCATACAGGAAATAGACTGAATTATGTGGTCCACATTACTACACCACCACGTTAGTGACAATACATCAGGAGATAGCATACCTGAACCAGCAGCTCTAACTTCCTGTCATCCAGAAGATGCACCTGGCACAGTCTACCCTCCGTCATCTAAAGGGTAAGAGACACAGAAAAACAGAGAGGGAAAGAGAGCGAGAGAGAGAGAAGGTGATTTATGAAGTCATAGCAAATAACAAAACATAATCTCCTTTATCTGATATCTGATAACTGGTTGCTAGACAAGCAGCTGTAATGGAATAAATGGTCTTTCCAGAGCGGGAGGTGGATAGATACAGAGCCATGTAGAAGGCTGACATGCGGACAGTATATCAATCCATAATGCAGAGAAATGTCAGGAGGATTCTTGAAATTCGTCTTCAATGTGTTTCCTTCAATTAGTTAGAAACAAATCTGTATGAGGAATTTTGTTGTAAATTGCTATTTTTGATTTCAAAGGAGACTTTTTCATAATACTTTGACAACCTCATACGGGAAGCCTTTTTTTAGCCATTGTTGATGACAAGGAACGCATTGTGAAAAGGATTTTTCACTATAGTAACCAAAGCAAGGATTTGCGGTGCTGCAATTTTCTGTACTTCACCCATTTTACTTTAACTGTTTCACTTGATCATAATATTTCCAAACAATCCTACACCCAGTGCAGTCACCCAGTTAGCCCATTCTCTTTAAAGTATAAATAGATCATCACATTACAGAGCGCACAACATGGGACAACTTTGCATTTTGTCAGCTGCCTAAGCAAACATCCAGTCAAAGCAGAGCTACGAATGTTCAACACAAAAACCTTCTTCACCTCCATAGGAAATATGTGGTTGGCCTAGAAGCACACTGTTCCAAAACTCCACTTGAGAGACGGAACAGGCTAGTGAAAACGACAGAAACAGGGTAACCAGGTCAACATCACAAGCGGCTCACCAACCGCTCAAGAAACATCCGACCCGGCTTTTAAAATGTGACAGAATCGGGCCGGTCTCCGCATCTGACGGCCTGGAGATAGTGGAGCAGCTGCCGTACCTGGTAGAGCTCTCCAGAGGAAAACCAGGTGTAGACGCATCCCTGGCGAGGCATCATAGCATCCTCTCTTGTCTCGTTTTCTGAGACGCTTGATAAATCACCGAGCAACGGTGACCTGGCTGAGCTGAGGTCGCCGAGGCACCGTGCCATCTGAGCTGCCAGCCCTTAGCCGGGGGCCCCAGCCAGGGGCCAAGTGACGCCTTGTACAGTAGTACGAACGAGTGAGGGCAGACTACGCTGGACTCTACACACTTCTTTTACAAACTGGGAATTACTACCCTTCCTACGCCTCAGCAAACATGACAGCCAAGGAAACAGAGGTGAATGATGATGCCTTGGAACTAAAAAATCCTTTATAAAACCCGATTATGTTGTGTGTTGTGGTTTAGACTTTGATGGTATGACCTTGGTTGTTGATTTCGAAAAATACAGGCATAACTGCATTAATTAAGTTTCCTTTTAGTAAATGTTTGCATACTAATAATTCCTTCCTACAAAATAAATAGAATATTTGCTTGGGCACAAAGGGAAGTGGTTGTATTACATTTATAGAGTGCTAGACATGATCTTCCAGTCATGAAGACAGTGATGAGAAGGCCACTAGATGGCGCTGTATTTGTGTCTGAGGGGGTTTCAGGGGAAAATAGTTAACCATTTTCCAACGACATCAATCTAAAAATAGCAATAAGGTGAAGAAAGAAAGGCCGGGATTACTTTAATGACTAGCATTAAAACCAATATCGAGTGGGCGGGTTTGAAGATAAGGTGCGGCCATGGAAATCTAAACCATATATCATCTTGATGTGGTAATCTCTACAGGAAGTGCCATTTTGCTATTTTTAACTGTGGACACAGCAGACCTAGATAAATTCGTGTATCATATAATTTGGGACTGTTATTAACATTACTTAGTAAACACTCAGCATGACGAATGGTGATCGTACTTATTAAGTTGATAACATTTTATCTTAAAAAAAGGAAGAAAAGATGAGTAAGAGTCCTAGCTTGAGTGTTATGCTCAGCAGACACTGCTGCTTAGTCAACCAAACTAAGCCCATTCAGCGTCAATAAAAGACCAGTCATGGGCCCATGGGGTTAACACACGCATTAACCATTCAGACAAAAAAAGCAGCGGGGAAAGATGAAAGAAATGTCAGTCTTTGTGATCATCTCTCTAGAGACTGGACAGACAACGTTGGGAGACTCCTCGCCGCAGGGAGTGCGTAATGCGCATGGACCCAATTTAGGAGCCCAGGAATGGCCTGTACCGACAGCTTGATACAGTACAGGCCCCACAATGAACCCTTTGAGCACACGTGTGCTTCTATGGGGTCCCTCTGATATGTCAACTACCCCTCAGGGTTTGGGTTGTGTTCCGAGCAATACACATGCAAAAACATACAAATATATATACACAATTACTACGAATGTGATCTTTAAAAAGCAAGACAATGCATAGTAAAAAGGACCATTAGGGATAATCGTCACAAATAGAAAAGTCATATAAATGATATGAACAAATGAATACTATTGGTTTATTTAAACCCAATTCGTACTCAACATTGTTGTCAGAATATTTAAGTACGTTTCTTCATTTCCAGTTCCGGTTCTTCATCTGGAAGCCACTGTAACGTAGCGACGAGACAATGTCCCTGTAGTCCGAGTGATCTGAGTGACAGTGTTAAAAACGTCACTTTGGTTAAATGTCATGTCCTGGCAACCTTTCTTATCTCAGTTTCCCATTTCCATGCATTATTGATGAGAGGCAGGCTCGTATACCAGCCAAAGTCTACTCTTCCTGATTGCAAACGTGTCCAAATACACACACTGCCACGGTACAACCGGAACCAGAAAGGTCAATCGAGAAATAATTGTAATTCTTTTTTATCCCGTTGTTGAAGTTGAGAAACATTTTCCTGTCAAATGAACAGCAGCAAAACAAACATATACCTAATAAAAACGTAATAAAAGGCCTTCACATCCATGAGGTTTTCTTTACAATCCTGCCCTGAATATTATGAAACAACTTTGGTCTGTCACCAAAGATTTCCTCATCAGTGGATGTCATTAAACAACTGACCTTTGCCCTTTCACCCCCAGTTGTGATCACCTTAAGACATGGTGACTTGAAAATGTATATATATATATATATTTTTTTTTTACTATTTTCATAGAATGTACACATTCACACATGGTCAATTCTGGGATTCATGATTATTATAGTATGCCTATGGAATCTGATAAAGGCTTTGGTTGATATATATTCTGACGCCATATTTAATAGTGCAGTGCCAGACATTCTCCAGTATCTGATACCTCCTCAGCGGGATTCATTTTGGCAGTGATCTAAATGGCAACTATCACCCTTTATCGCCAAACCAAAGCCCTTCTGTCTGTTGGTGATGTCCTGGAAATGCCAAACACAACACACATTTCAGGATTTTGGACATTCAAAATGTATCTATTTCTTTGCTTTACTTATGCAATGTCAGTTCTGAGTCAAGCAGCCTCCTCCTTTGCGTGGGATTTGTGATGCATGCTAATATCATTATGCAGCACATTGTTTCATTAACGTGGCCACCTTGTAAAGGACAGCTATAACAGTGATGTCATTCTGTAACAGTAGCCGTCACACGTGAGAAGCGGACATCTAATTACCATAACAATGGAAGGGAAGCAGGGAGAATGCTGGTAATATAATGTGTAATAGTAGAAATCCCAGTGTCATCCATGATCCACCTTAATATAAAATAAGAGCACTGAAAATAGATTTGATTGAAGACATCAGAATATGTAGAGTAATATTAAGTTTATCCTGATTAAGCAATTTAGCCTCTTGAAATACAAACAGTCAAACATTCTGAGGTTTGTAGTTGTTTTGTAATTACATCTATTACTGTGTAATGTATTTTACCGTATGCTGTAAACCCAACATCATTGTAATATGAACATACTCCACATACATCTTGTGCTTTTGATGTAATTTATCTACAAATACAGAACTCAGATGTCGATTTTTACAAAGGCTTCATCCTCAAATGAGAAAACATTTTATTTTGTAAAACAACATTAAAGTACAGCACCAGCTGTCATTTAACAAATCATAAAAAGGCTTCTTCACACGTTCACTTCCCAGACACCACGTAGCAAAGTACTGAACACTTGCCAATTACCAGGTCAATAAGACCAACCGAGCCACTGGCTTTCTTCCAAAGCCGTTTAATGTCTCATTGAGCATCTCATTTACAGTACGTTGTGTCTAGGTTATTCCTAAAGCACACAGCACAGGCTGTAAAGGCTGTTGATTGGTCCGGTATGAGCCTGAATGTTGCCACTAGTTGCCACCGTGCTCTGGGTTTCACAAGGCAATCCTTTCCTTGGCCATCGCTCCTAATGAGCATCTGCAGGGAGGGATGCTGCTGAGACCAGTGTTAACGGGAAGAAAGACTACATACCTCTGAATGACAGCATGTTGTTATAACGAGGACAGTAGTTAACTGAAATAATTGTATCACAGTCTGCAATGACAACACACAACTGATTTTGTGAGGTTACGTAACGGATAGATAGCTTTTATCACAAACCCTTCAATAATCTTCATCATCGTCCTCATCTTCACCAATGTAATGATCCTCGGACTTTGTCAGGGGTGTTTAATGTGCACTGTTTAAAGTGTACACGAGATCTACCTGCCATGTTGATGTAAAGAATGTACGTGCTATGTCAGAAATATATGTTTTAATACAGGATCCATTGCTGAGACCGAGATGATACTGTTGGTGTTATGTTGGTCAGCATCCTTACAGCAGGCTTGACTTCAACTCAAACTTGTTTTGATGTTTATGGTGAATTATAGGTACTGAAATTACCTGAACCCTGAAAGGTCAAGGATTCGAAGCTCTAAATATTTCAACAGAACGCTGTGGCGTTAATCACTGACTGATCTCAACAGGATATCCTGTCCAAATGACAGGTTGGAGAACTCCATCAGAAACAACAATTCCTGTTTACCCTGTATCCCTATCGCATTAAATACATCAAAAGACACACTTTATTGTCAGATAGATAATAGAAGAGGCCGCCCTGACTCACTGGGTTCTCAGAGTCCCTTATTTATTGTGTATCCAACACATATGCCAACATTCACATAGGAGGGGGGACTGAGCAGAACACATACTTATGCCCTAATGACTATTGTTCTCTTTTAGTGTCCTTTGAAATCATGGACAAAAACCAGCCACCAGTGTCAAGGGGCCACAGGAGCAACATGGTCTGAGTCACTCACCACCACACAGGCCCGGCGTGACAGTGTGGTGCCACACATTTGAGAAATACAATTATAAATGGTATTTTCGTTCAATTTTCACTGGTTATTTCTTTTTTTCTAAATAGTATAGTGTATATTCATTTTAAGATCTAGACTAGCCCCATTAACGAGCTGCGCTGAACGCTCTCTCTGGTAGACTGTAAAATGAAGTCATTGTTCTAATACGCATTTTTATTATAACCTATAAATCTCAACAGTGTCATCTAGTCATCGGCAACGGATGGTATAATAATAACATGGCAATCTCCGGTGCAGTTGCCACTGACCAAAGAGAACAATGAATATGTGCTTCTCTAAGCTACTACTGTAGGACATGTGGGTGTATTCCACCTGCTTTATACCGGCTGCAATTTAGCCCTGGTCTGAATCAAAAAACGAAAATTTTGACTTTCCCCAGGAGATATTCGAGCATCGTTCGACGACCATGTCTGACAGAATCCAAAGCAAAGGCGTAAAGGTTCAGTAATCATGAATGACCATCTCTTTTTCGCATCATGTAGGCTGTATGACTCCATCTACTTTGTCTTCCATTCATAGTGTAATGCCGCATTCTTACCTTAACTGACGCTTTAATTCCAGTTAAAGTGTTAGCTGATGAAATGGTGCTTTCCCCGCATATCAACCCATTCGGTTTGTCTTAATCTTTCCCCGGCATTTTCATTCCCATTTTTCCCACTGAGGTGGAAAAAGCCGGTGTGGGTACCTGCCCACGTCGTTCTCTCGTACTAACAGTGCACGCCTGCCTTGTATTCATCCGAGCTCACCACGCCTTCAAGCCGCGGTGGTTATTATGTGAAACGGACTACAACTGGCTACAACCCCCACCCCACCCTCTCCTAACCTGGTTCCCAGGCGTCCTCGTCTCACGAGCGCGTGGAACGGGATGCCCCAAATGAGCGTTATTAGCGAGAGAGAG
>OOFG01001266.1:14337-26762 GCA_900323295.1 Molva molva | reverse complement strand
ATACCCACCCTGATGCGTAAAACCTTTCCTTCTACCAGGTTTTGCCGTTGAGAAAACTCCATTGATGCAGGCACCAGCAACGAATGTGTGGCTGTGTGTGTATGTTTCTGAATTCCGAAAAACAAACTAATTTTGCGTGTATTAAGACGGTGTGTGTAATCTAGGAAGAATGAGACAAATAGATTTACCAGTCAAGACAGCTCCAGTATATAGAGTGAGAGAGAAAAAAAGATGGACAGATAGAAGGGAGAGAGAGAGAGAGAGAGAGAGGCAGACAGAAGGAGAGTGAGTAGGCAGGAGAACTGTTACCTGGATACACAGCCTCTTTGTGCATCTCTACTCTTTATGCTATGATGGGATTGAATCAGAATAAGACTCACAATGTGTCAACAGACCAGGGGTTGATGGAAGTGTTGGATTACAGATTCTGTATGCCATTGTTATTGTATTTCAGCTCTATAAAAAGAAGACTATTTGATTATGTGGTGGGAATTCACCTTAACTGAATTTGTAAATGTACCTCCAAAGGCAGTGAGAATACAAGCAGGATGTGAATATATTGAGCACCCGTAAGATAATATCAGACATGTACTCATTCAGGAATGCCACGGAATATTCGGTCTGCCTTACAGAAAGGAAAATCTCACATCTTCTTCAGTTGCGTCATAAACATAAATTGGTAAGGCTGAAACTGGTTTATTCGAGTTTGTGGTTTCCAGATGTGTGTGCTGATGTTATTGTGTCCAAGTATGGGTGTTTAGTGTGAGTATGTGTGTTTTAGGAGTGTCAGTGTATCTAGTGTGTTTAGGTCACGGTAACCCTCTGTTTAAAGTGAACTCATAAACTTTGTATGGTGGTCTGTAATTTTCCATCACAGTCCATCTGAGCATCAGTGAGAGCCTATGGGATTGTACCCCTCCAGATTTTGCCACTTTTAAATTAAACAGCTTTCAAAAAAAGCCCTGTTTGTCAAGAATACAGCAAAATGTCCCCCTGTCCAGCAGAGCACCCACACATAAACACTCCCACACTCAAAGTGGTCTGCATGCAGCCAACCATTTTTAATGACTAACATTTGGCATTTAAATAAATGTGTTTTCATTGGAAATGGCACTCAAGCCATTTGAAAGCACTTACCATGCCAAAATAACAAAATAAATAACTAAATAGCAGTGCTTGAAAGGTTATCCCAGTAATTTACTGTGGAACCATGTGTGAAAGGGGCTTAAGAGAGCGGCGAGAATCTACAAGGAGGTGTTAGATTCCTTTAAGGGCAGCTAGCTAGCGGTGGCCCCCTGGTATTATCGCATCTCTGTGGCAAGTGTGGTCAGTCAATTGGGACCAACACCATGTTTATAAAATGCTGTATTCAATCAAAAACCCTCACTCATCAGTAAGAACATCTGAAATTACTACTGCTGCACATTGGCCCTTCTGAGATGGACTGTGGTGATTACTATGATTGCATGCAATCGATTGGTTTTCCCTTTTTCTATCTTCTTTTAGCTCTAATTTGCTAAATAAATGCATAGGAAATAAAATGGCCATGCTAAGCAGTCATGAAAAGATAGCTTATAGAATCAATGAATGGGGAATAGAAAACCACGGCTGTGTGCCGAACGGAAGGTAGCCACCTGCTGCCTTGCTGTCTAGCGACGCAGTATTGTTTGGAGGCAGTTTTGTTATGAAGTAACCTGTTCCAATGCGTCATGATATCATGCCGTCGACAGTTGACATCCGTCAGTTACAACGGTTATTCTACCACCTGTTGGTCATTCGGACTAACTGCTTTGTTTTTTTTTACCGAATATTTGCATGTTTCATTAGAGTAGCGTTATTTGTTTTGGTGGAGTAGTCTTAAAGTCAATATAACTTACAATTGTACACGAACTTGGGGCGGTTGCTCGCCATTTTTTTCCCCCTTCTTGTCAGAGCAGTGGAGCGGGGCGCACCGGTTTGTGGGATATCTTGACAAACAAAGGATACGTCTATTTTGCCTACAAATCCTGCCTAGTCAGGGGCATCTAGGCAGGCAGCATTTTTTGTAAATATTAAAGTCAGGCATGACTTAATGCCTCCTGCCTCCGAATGCTGCCTGAATAGGCAGGATCCTTGCCGTTTGGGACACAGCCCATGTATCACTAGTTTGATAATCATGTCAGGTGATTCCTTCCTTGGAATGTAGAAAATACCTACATTCCAGTAGTGGCCGAAGCAGATTAAGCATGCTTTATGGTATTGGACTAATGCAACAAATTGCACAGTTTGGAAGCCCTTGCTGATGAACAGACTAACTAATAATAATGAATTGCGTTTATATAGCACTTTCAAGGTACTCAAAGCGCTTTACATTGTGAGTATGCATGCATGTGAGAGGGAGGGGGGTGGGGGCACCTCACAAACTACCCAGTTTACAGAACAGGTCAACATACGTCATGGTACACAAACTAACTGCACTTAAGCGCCTATCTTGTAGGCCATAAAGATTGCACCACTGATGCCAAAGATAATAACATACTTAGAGACAACTTAAAGACATTCAATGTTTTTATATTGTTATCTTTTCATATTGCCATATTATTCTTCACCTTTACAACAAAGTGTGGTAAAACGTTTTTTTTTATCTGTTTATTAGTTACTTTCCTAACAATATTAATAACATGTTTACAGTCCCCATCATAAAGGCATGCAATGGGCTGACACACAGCTGGCTTGTGCGTCTTTTCACTTTTGAATGACCTAATGAAACGATCCAAAATCATATTCCTTCCACAATTCGTCCTAAGCTAATCTTTTGGAAACACATCATGTTACGTAGGAAACATTATGAATGGCATTTCATGACATCTTTAACTTTGCATCCACGTCTAAGAGGAGATGGCACCACTAGGTATCAGATGACCACAGATCCCCCACTCCTCCTTAGATTCCCCACATTCCCATGTCGATGGGTTGTGGCCTTGTCACATTCCTAAATCCAGCTCCAACCACACCCTACCATCTGACATACAGCAGATACCCTCTATGGTTCCAGCACACTAGTAGGCCTTTCACACATGAACTCTGGATAAACTCCGGAGAATCAGGTCCAGAGATGATCCAGCGTTGCCCTTTCACACATGCAACACACAACCGGAGATAAGCAGCATAAGACGTGTTCACACATACTGGAGATACTCTGTATACTTTAGGCGAGGGGTGGCACCTGGCTAGAGCGTGTAGGAGGCAGATCGTGATGCAAAAAGTATGCAGCGGAAGTCGCAGGGTTTTGTTTACAACACGTCGAAGACCGCGGGTGAGGCTTCCAACTCTGTAATGCTGACTCTTTTTGCGGTGATCAACACGTCAGCAACACGCCCACTCGTTCGTTGGGAATTCTCCGGCTCTCCGATTGACCGGAATTTACACTAGGGGCCTGGCCGGGTAAACTCCGGAGGGGCGGATTCAGATATTTGCATTCACACATAAAGATGCAAATAGGCTTATCAAAGATAACATAAAGAGTGTGTATCTCCCTGTAAAAATAAGATAAGAGGATGACAAATATAAGATAGAACTTGCCCTTCTCAGAGGCGGAAAATGTAGATTGCATTTGTTTGGACAGGCAACAAAAACAAAGGCAACAAAAACAAAGAAAGCATCAGTGGCACTAGATTCAGACACCTCCATAACCAGTGTTGAGTGTGACTCAAACGTTGTTCCAAACCGATGTACTGCCACACTGTACACACAAAGACCATACTCAACACAAAAAATGGACGCTGGCAAAACGAGGAAGCATCATGCCGCCAGTGTCCAATGAAAGACAGATATGAACAGTGCACAGGAACTAAAGAGTGGGGTTCTGCTCACCTTGTGCAACTCAATGGAATCGATCCAGTGGAGTCTGTGGTCGGGGTCCTCTGCCCGGAGATACCAGACGCTGTCATTCACGCTGATGTCAAAACGACACTCATCAAATTCGTGAGGCTGTGGGGAGGAAGAAAGCGGGTTTAGTTAATATCAGGGCTCATGAAACTCAAGAAACTCTATTCTATATAAGATGACAATATAACAAGACTCAATGTGGTACTATGCCCATTTTCAGAATGAAAAAAACGTGAGGTAAGTGACACATTCTTGACACAGATGGATTCTATGAGACACAGTCTCTGTCACACACAAAGAACTAGAGGCTTAATTGATAACTGATGTCCATGCTCCTCCAGACGTAACCACTCAAAACTGTCTCGAGACCCAAACGTATTTGCGCCTGCCTTACGCTCATTGTAAAGTCCCGGGTCAACAAATAACACAAAGAGCTTCAGGTGAATGTTCCCATAAGATTTCATGGGATTACTGTAGAGTAGTAACAGGACGTTTGAGTCATGACCTTTTTCTGTACCGTTATTGTACCGTTATCTAACTGCACCGGGGGTCGCCATAACTTTTCCTCCTGCAACTGAGCCAAGCCCTGAAAACTATTTCCCTCCCCCGCCCGACTCTTTTCATCCGCCACTCACTCGCCCTTCTTCCAGAACCCACTCAGGAATCTATGACCTCACGTGTGCGGTGAATTCTTACAGTTCGCTCTGAAAGTGGAATTTGACCACGGCAAGGAGCGCTCAATCTCATCAGGGTGCAAAGTACAACGGCACTGATTTCTCTCTCCCTAACAGAAACTGAACAGCAGCTGATCAAGCCTTGTGGTTTAATTATGTTTGCTAAATGAACCACTGTCTTATTTGTTGCCATTGGCAACACATACACAGCTCTATACGCACAACTGAGTATAGAGCTGCTATCAGCGTCCAAGTACCAATGTCATGTCATTTTACAATTTATTTTTAATTATTATATATCAGTTCCCAACAACCTAAGACACAGTTTCCCATAGTGATGGAGTAAAGAAGATACAACCAGCATCAATTCTAAACCTTGACAATGAGGGTAGGGCCTGTAATGCCAACCTCAAATCCAACCATGTGTGATGCACTTTAGCTACGTAGTTGTCTCAGAGAAGCCTAGGCTACTAAACCACCCTAGTATAGGACTGCATCGGACACGGCCAATAAACTAGTGTTTTACGAAGCAGTTTGTGAACCTCTCTCTCCCTCCGCCAGTGTTCGTCTCTTTAAGAGAGTACAACTGGAGACCTCTGTGTTCCATTGCATGGGCCACTGACTCCTGTGCACTCCTGACTGCAACATCTCTGACAACATGGAAATAGGTGGCTCTTTAGAAACCTGAAAATCATCTGAACGTCGTGACTTTTCTGTTTTCTGCTAGCTCCACTCTGTCTAACAGATTTTGCTGATTCATCCATTGAATTTTTATTATAATTAAAGCAACAATGTCAAATTGCAAAATAAGTGTGCACAAATAGGAGCATAGAGAATCTAATCTCAGTCTAGCCAGATGGCTTGCACCGACTTGACAGTTTAACAAGGGACCTATGCCCAAGGTAGGACTTGGAAGTGGCTACATTTCCTGCACATTTGTTAACCTTGAGAGGATAGTCTAGTGTGTGTCTGAAATCTGTTGAATAGCAGACTAGTGTTGAGCAGGAGGGAAAGCAGAGGCTTGTTTCTTCATTCCTCAGCTCCTCGGCTCTATACCATTGTCTCTTCAGACAGCACTGCCTTTTAATTTCAGACTATACTAGCTTGATGATAAGCAAGATCAAACAGGTTGCACTGCTTTAGTTCGGTCACAGTGACGAGTACAACAAACGAACAAACGCTTAATCTGGGGATCCATTTAGGACTCTGCAAAATGGCTTAATAGTTCCTTGAAAGACCAAAGAGAAGATTCCCTTTAGGGAAGTAACCGAGTGAGCTGAGCCATTTAAACCTATTGCAAAATCATAGTAAAACTGTTTCTCTGGCCTCTGTACTGAGTTATGGCATGCTCAACGAGAATGGCCAATGTTTAACCAGGGTGTGGGATTTCAGCTTATCGACCCAACAGGAGGCCTTCATAGTGAGACTAGTGTCCTTTGGGCAGAAACAGAAACACTGAACAAAAGTGACCAGTGTGTGGTTTCATCTTAAATGACAAGAGGAAGCTAGATTTTAAGTAGCTTATGTAATAACTACTGCATTGCAAGCATTTCACGTTTACTTTGCTTAGTGATTTTGTTATAAACAAGAATGTCCTGGTCTGCTAAAGTAAACGTCTCTCGATATCCCAATGGTGATCTTATCAATGGTCTCATGTTGGTTAATATGTATCTTTCTATCTTTGGGATTCAAGGACTGCAGATCTATCCCTCAAGGTAATAACAATAGACATACACAAGTAGACAATATCAAAACATTTAGTGAACAGCAAGTAGAGCAGTTTCAATATAAAAGCAGAGTTTCCGAAGAAGGCTTTTGGATGGTGTTCAGACATTCTGAACACCATTCACTTCCTCCAATGCAACTGACTAGTCACATGCCTACCGTTATCCATGTCAGAAACTTACTGTGATGACGGCCTTGCTGAGGCAGAGGGAGCCCCTGCAGCCATACTCCCGTTCATCCTCTGACTTGTAATAACTTAAAGTGTTGTTTTTCAGCACCACCCATCTGTCCTGCCATCCATGGATGTAGTTAGTCCACTATTTAAAAAAAGGAACCACAACACACAAGTGTATAACTGGAAACTGAATTAAATCGACGCGGTACTTATATGCATATAATATATAGCAAGAAAGGTATTATAGCATCTGGTCAGCAGAATTGATACTGCTGATCCGAGAAAACTACACACCACGCCGAGGTTATTTGTCAAAGCAATTATCCTACAGGAAGCGAGTTTAAGTAGCGGGTGCCATGCATCACAATATTGTCCATCAAATGGACACAAGTTTACCTTGCTGAGGACGCCTCCGTGTTCGACAGGCTGCCCGGATTCTGGGTCCACGTCCTCATCTGATCCAGACGATGAACTCTTTTCAGACATTGAGTTGGGGAGGTTGGAGGCAACTTTGGATATGGAGTTTAACCAGCGAAGGATGGATCAGCACGGATCAGTTAAATGTGCTGATACTCACTGTTTCTGTGTCAATCTAGCTCCTTTCAACAAAACGTTGCAGCAATTATAATTAGACAATGTGGTTAGATCTTGGAAATGTACATCCACCAAGCTCCGATCTCGACAGTAAGTCTGTAAGTGACAGTATGAGCCTCAACTTCTCAGTCCCTGTGTGCTTTGTTTTGATCTGGTGGAACCGCTAACAGCGCTAGCTAGCGTTAGCTGTCAAACGACGCAGTAAGTAATAAGCACTTTACGAGTGTTTCTCCGTCAACGTTGGCGGTTTGAGTCTTAGTATACAAACCACACAGGAGACGTCGGACGTGTGTTTTGTTCTCCTGAGACTATATCTTTAGATTCGCCTCGCAACTGACGAACAACACACAGCACCGACTGCTCGGTCCTGCAGCTTGGAGGTTAACAGCACTAGTAGCGAATGAGCTGACTAGCTTGGCTTCATTCACGTAGTGGGAGGAGCTAACGGAAACGCTAACGGAATATTTAATATAAATAGATTTACAAAATATACAAAATATGCAAATATTTTGTATTTTATATTACATTTTTATTTTAATAAAAACATTTTGTAGTTTATATTTGCTATTGTTTTGTCCCTATGCAAAACAATAGCAAATATAATATAATATCAAATATAATATAACATTTTATATTATACTTCATTTGTGGATTTCTTGTATTTTATAGCTCACTATTTTCTCTTCTTTCTTTTTTTGTATTTTATATTTAACTATTGCATATTTTACTATACCGACACACTATTCGCTTTTTTATTTAATTTAACGTATTTGGCAACGTAAAAGTAAATTTTCCATGCGAATAAAGATTTTTTTAATATTTCCGGTGACTTCCTTTGACTACATCGACTACATGAAGTACATGATGCATTATTATAATTTTTTTATTATAACGAATAACTAATGAAAATGTCTGTAAAGACATACAATTTCAAATAACGTGTTAAAATGTTTGTCCTTGAATGGAGCATTAGATGTATAACTTAGATGTATAAAATATGTGTGTACAAGTCTCCGTAAACTGTGTACTTTTTTCTGTCTTCTCGAGTGTGTCTGGGAATGAATGTGTTAACTTTTTATTGCTGTCAAAAATAATAACGCTTCACTGGTGCCATTGCTCGTTTAGAACAACAGAGGGCAGTAAAGAGCGCGTTAGACCAAATTGTCAGGAAGTCGGTTCTGTCCCCTACATCCCATGGATATGTTGTCTTCAGTGTGTATGTAGCATTGAAAGCCTTGAATAACATATTTAAATACTTTTGTGTCTAAATGAAAGGACTTGACAGTGGGTTGTGGGAGAAGAGGTTTCCTTGAACTCCTCGAAATGGACGAAAATTCCCCAGTTTGCCGAAATGGCAAGACTACGCAACAAATTCAAATAAACACTGTTGAACTTCTTTAAAATCCTTAAACGTTTCAAAAGGTGGGTTGCTGGATCTGACTAATATCTATATCGTTTTTTTTTATAGCTAGCATATTTACATGTCGGATGCTACGTGATAGTTTAGCTACATCGCTAGAAAGCTAAAGTTTATGATAGTTGATGTATTTCATGTGTAGAGGTAACGTTACAGTGAATGTGTACATACATGCATATATCGATCTCAAATTAAAGCAATAAGATGGAAGTATGGAGATCGATGCGTGTCACATTAATCAGAATCAGTAATAATCAATAATACAATGATCCATAATGTGTTCCCTGGATTATTATTTCATATAATTACTTCCAGCAACAGCATGGAGAGTACCTCTGCAAATGGGGGTGGCTTCCTCTCCAGAATGGCCCTCAATGACAACAAGGCTGGGATGGAAGGTCTCGACAGGGACAGAATCAACAAGATAATCATTGAGTCCTCAAAGGTAGATATGAAATCCCAGAACATGTTTATTTGCCAGGGGGCAGTCAATATAGTTTCCGTGGTGAGTCCAACACACAAATACACACACACACAGAAGAATCTCTTCATGCCATGTTTCCCTAGGGCTCTAGGTTCTATGAGAATGAGGCTAAAAAAGAGCTGCAAGTGAACCAGCGCATTGAAAAGATGATGCTCCAGAGGGCTCAGATTACCGAACAGCAGCTTCAAAAAGCACACACTCAGGTGAAGTGATGTTGAGGTCACGGTGAAAACTTCTCTACCTACACATGCACAAGTATGCCCATTACTGGTCCAGTAATGTCGTACTCTGTTGTTTTTATTTGAATCCTCCAGGTTGAGGGGATGGTGTATGAGCTGGACATGAGTCGAGATCTCAGCCGCGTCATTGTACATGTGGACATGGATGCGTTCTATGCTGCAGTGGAGATGAGGGATTGCCCGGAGCTTAAGGACAAACCTATGGCTGTGGGATCCATGAGCATGCTCGTAAGTACACATGTTATTGCTAGGATACATGTTACAGAAGGGTAACTCCTTCAGCGATGTATAAAGTGCATGGGTTGCAGATCAGATATTTATCAACCACAAACAAACTGTGTAAGCAAAACCTGTTATTTTCCTCTTTTCAGTCAACATCTAATTACCATGCAAGGAAATTTGGTGTCCGTGCTGCCATGCCAGGCTTCATCGCCAAAAAGCTCTGCCCCAATCTGGTCATTGTCCCAACCAACTTTGATAAATACAGAGCTGTGAGCAATGAGGTGAGATGTAATACCTACCACCCCATACTGTTATCCTATTGCCAACAGGACTTTAATAATAACAACCCAAGAGGACTACTGTGTAGGGCATGCTACAATTGTATGTGTAGAAATACAACTGTCTATAAGGTTGAATCAGCAAACTTTATTATTACTCTGGTTAGATATAATTGTATTATTAACACTTTCCAAACCAAATCCTAACTAGGAATTGCATTACGTGCCCACTGAAGAACAATACTTGACCGCTACTGTTACTAAACTAGTAGGAAAAATAATGACACACTTTCTGCTCTAAATGTAAAAAACTGATATAAGAGATATAATAGAATATCTACAAGTTGCAATACTTGCGATACAAATTACTATTGAACAGGCTTATAGGCCTCTTGTGACATATTTCATAACAAACAGCTGACTCCTTATCTTACTGTTGTTAGATCAGAGAGATCTTTGCAGAGTATGACCCTCATTTCCAGCCCATGAGCTTGGACGAGGCCTATCTGGATTTCACAGACCACCTGGAACAGAGGATTAGCTGGCCCGAATCCTTACGTACACACTGCCTGCGCACCGACATCACTGAGACAGGTAGTGCTTGTTTACAGGACGGAGGATTATTTTCCATCTATTTACGTAACAACACCTGCCCTACTAATAGCATGGCAGCATTTTGTATATGATCAACATCATCTAAACTTTACATCCATTTATTTTATGCATGAAATGTACACAGAAATGTGCCATGAAAAACATTTTGACAAAGTAACTGACTGACCAGATCTGCTATGCATCAGTGTTATTCATCTTTCAAGTCAATCAAATAACATTAGTAATAATGTAAGCAGTATGTAATAATGTACATACGTAATAATGTACACACGTTGCATTATGTAATAATACAACTCCCCCTCCCCCCAACCCCTTACTCATCCATATCTGCTTCCCCATGCCTTGTTTTCGACTTCTTACTGCCCAAACTGTCCTACTCGGCACGTGAAGGTGAATTGCAAAGCAAAGTTCCCCAGGAGTCCGAGCCATGCGTGGAGAACCTCTCCCCCGTTTTGTTTGAGGACAGCCCCAGCAGCTCGCCAAGCCTGCCTGCCTCTGGGGAAAAGGTGGAGCCTGGCGGAGGCTCAGAGGTGTTTGGAACGTGCGTGGAGGAGGCCGTGAGAGAGATGCGCTTCCGCATCGAGCAGAAGACCACGCTGACTGCCAGCGCAGGTGAAGTGCAGAGTGTCTTCAGGCCCCAATGTACCGTCTTCTACCCTTTCTGATTTCAAATGTCTGCTTGTATGTCTGTCAATTATGGCTTCCATTGCACTCCTAACCATCCCTGCAAGGAGGGACCCCCCACTCTGCGTTCCTTGTCAAGATTTCTTCTTTGCTAATTAAGGGAGTTTTTTCTTGCACACTGGGGGGCTAAGGCTAGGGGGATGTCATACTTATATGGCCCGTTAAGCCCTTTGAGACTGTAACTGTGATTAAGGGCTACACAAATCAAATTTAATTCAAATTTAATTCAATTGTTTCTACTGTCTACTTGGATAGCATCCTTCTGAAGATTAACTCCAAGATTACTGTGTTGTATGTGCTTGGCACTTTCAGAGTTGTAGCAACAATCAGATTCATGTTCATATTTATTACCATTACACTATTACTATTTTACTATCTGTTTCTGTAGAGTATTCTGCAGCGTTATGAGTCATGAGCTTTCAGTACTGTTGTTTCCTGCTTCCAGGCATTGCTCCAAACACGATGCTTGCCAAGGTGTGCAGTGACAAAAACAAGCCCAACGGCCAGTACAGACTCCCTTCCAACAGAGAGGCAGTCATGGACTTCATCCAGACCCTGCCAGTCCGCAAAGTATACTGAAACAATTTCTCAAACTAGAACATTTAAGCCATTAATCCAAAATTGTTCATGCAATTGTAATGGTGTGAATATTGTGGGGTTGGGCTTTATGTGCAAATGTGAGGAGTTGGATATCAATATTAAAAGTATATCATTTTTGGTATTTCCCCAGATTTCTGGCATAGGGAAAGTAAGTGAGAAGATGTTGAGCAGTCTGGGCATCACTAGCTGTGCTCATCTTGGCCAGCAGATGGCTCTGCTCTCCCTGATGTTTTCTGAGACAGCATGGCATCACTTCATGAGGATTTCCTTGGGTTTAGGCTCCACTCACATGGAAAGGTGACACGCTTTACAATTGATCCCCGCTTTGATTACAACTCCGAACTCATGCACAAAGTGTATTACGTCTTCTGGACACACCTCTGTGGCATCAACCCGATCGCATAGAGCATAGGAATGCACGCATGTAACAGTAGATGAGGCACATTTCATAAGAGGCACCTGTTAACATTTGGCAAGATTCTAACAGAACATTTTGTGTGGTGTTGTGGTGAACTTGGATACAGGGATGGAGAAAGGAAAAGCAAGAGTACAGAAAGGTATATAAAAAACAACAACAACAACAACAACAAAATAACAAGGAGTCCCGGTACTAACACTCTCCTAATCGTTCACTTTGTCTATCTGTGATTCTCAACGCACTCTTTATCCACGGCACCCTGTCTGGAGCAGAACATTTAAGGAGATGAGTGTGGCGGAGGAGCAGCTGTCTCTGTGCAGGGAGCTATGTGAAGACCTGGCAGCGGACATGAAGAAGGAAGGACTCCGGGTGCGGAACGACTCTCGCAAGACATGTGACATCACACGTATTCATATAGCCTCAGGCATATATT